>CADDXX010001373.1:2584-29284 GCA_902810485.1 Alauda arvensis
AGCATGAAGGAAATAACCCAGGTGTGTGGCAGGGCTTGATTTGAGGTGCTCAGGTGGCTCAGGGAATGATGGAGAATGGGCAGCGCTGGGAAAACGCTGCTGTGTCACAGCTCTGCCCYSAGAGCCACATTCCCAGCAGAAATCAAACCAACACATCCATCTTTCAGAGCCCAGCAGCACCTCTGTGTTCGTGCTGTGACCCCAAAAAGTGACACCCCCACCTCGGCCAGGGCAGGGGGAAAACCATCCTGGAATGGTTTGGGGCTGGAAAGAACCTTAAAAGTCATCCCAAGGATTCCCAGTTTGTTCTCTCCCCTCCATCCCCTTCCCTCTCTGCTCCCAATCCCTTAAAGTTCATCCCCAGGATTCCCAGTTCGTTCTTTCCCCTCCATCCCTTTCCCTGCTTCCAGCCCCTGAAGAACTTTAGGATAACCCATTGTCAACCAGCTCACCCCAAAGCTGACCCTTCAAACCTCAGAATCCTGAATGAATGACAAGGAAAATTAAATCCTGTTTAAAATSCACTCCCCATGGAGCAGRACACCAGCCCTGCCCYGTGCTGGGCACTCCTGGGCTTCCCTGGGGATCAAAATCCCATTTCAGGGAGCATCCTGCACTCCAGGACGAGGCTTTTAGTCCACAAATCCCATTTTTAACTCCAGGGCAGTTTAAATATCTCAGGGCACATCCTCAGCTGGGCTCAGGTGTCTGTCCTTGCTCAGCTGGAACGACACCAACGCCCTGGGACATCACTGATGGCGATTTGGGGTGACCCCACGGGACACCAGGGGCACAGGGGGGTGTCAGTGCTGCAGCTGGGACATCCCTGCCTGCTGGGGGATAGAAAAAAATCAAAACATGAACAGAAAAATGGACCAAATCCTGATTTCCTGCCTCCTTTTCCTCCCTGAAAATCCCAGCTGATGTCGCTGTTTGCCCTCCTTGCTTGGGTATCACTCAAATCTATTTAGGCTCGAGCTGCTTAAACTTAAACCGAGCTTTGTATTAAAAACTTACCAAGACAAACCCCACTTTAAGCTGACAAATCATCTGTAATTGCTCCAACCATTGTCTGCCCAGCGTCTTCTTTCTGCTGCTTCTCTCCAACATAAAAAAACCCCGCCCAAACCCCCTCCCTTTTATTCTCTGCCCATCTGATTCATAATTTCCTTAATATATTCAAATGAATTCATTACCCTTGGACAGATTTTTGCTCTCCTTTCCCTGGGAGCAGCCAGGCTGTTGTGCTACTCCACCTTCTGTGTTTCCTCTCCTATTTTTTTTTTTTTATTATTATTTTTTACAGAAGCTGCAGGGCTCAGCCTCACCCTCCCACCCCTGCAGGCTTGTCAATAGTGAATAATCAATACTAAAATCGATGCTGCTGCTTTCCCTTTGCGTGGGAGCGCCCCTTCATCCCCTCCTGCTGCCTCCATCCTCTCACATCAGCTTTGCTCCCGAGGAAAAGCTCCTGTTTGCCCAACTTTGGGGCAAAACCAGCTCTGCTCAGGCAGGAATATCAGCCTGCATTTCAAAAAATCGCCAGAGCGGGGATGGACACAAAGGGAAAAGGGATTAATCACTCATCAGGAGAGAGGGAACGTCTCAGACTGATTTCCCTGACTCATTTTAACCTTCAAAGCACCTTCAGGGTAATGTGGCAGGAGCCCTGTCCCTACATCTGATTAGAGAGCAGGAATTCACCTTGCAGGGCTCTGTTCCCAATTAAAACGATGGATTTTGTCTCAGAATTCCTGCACTGAACACCTCTGTGGGTGCCAACTTCTCCCCTCCTAAACACCCTGATTTTTAAAGCAATCCACATATCTGAGATGTGCTCCATAAAAGTTTGCMTKGCTTGCTATCACTRTTAAATAAATAAATCAACCCTGCTYGATGATGAAGCAACAATTTATTTAAATGGATCTCAAACACCGAGGTATTTAATGAGAGSGAGTTTTATTGCAAACTTCCATCTGCCAGCCCTTGTTTTCAGGAGATTAAAAGGACAATTAAAGCTCCCAAGCACCTCTGTTAACTGTGTGTTTCCTCACCCTGCGAGTTTTCCTTGTGGATAAAACAAYGAGCWGTTCCCCCCTCCCAATCTTTATTAKCAGGGGATAAAAATACATYAATAAACCRGATAACAAYATAYMTTTGACCCTAAAAAGAAACAAAATGCCAAACAAAACGGGAAGAAATTGATGAAACCCAGAGGGGTTTGTGCCTGTGGCAGAAACTTTCAGTAAAATTAAGGAAAGGGGGTTTAAAATCAGTTTATTTGATATTATATKATATTATTTTCTATCATCACCAAGCCCTGGTGCTGTGAGGATGCTCCGAGGCTCGGGAGGTGAGGCTGGAGCTGAGTTTGGAGCCCAGCCCGGCAGATCCCAGCCCAGCTCTGACTGCAGTGCTGCAGTCCTATGACAGCGTCATGTTAATGAGGCAGCCGAGGTGCGAGGCTCCGTGTGCCCGGCAAAGTTCGAACCCCGGCCCGCACAATTCCCCGGCCCCGCGCATCCCTCCGGGAATCAGSAGGGGCTTTGCCTTTCCCCCTGGAAAATCCGGGATATAAACACAGACAAAACCTTTCCTGAGAGTTATCCTTCCCCCCTCAGCCTCCCTCTGCTTTTCCACGCCAGCTGTGGCATGAATTTTTCCAGCACCAGCAGTTTTGGGGGTCTTTTGGGGTGCGTTCTGATTATTTTATTCATTTTTTTTTTCTCCTCTTTGCAGCTCACTAATCCGTTTCCTCCGCAGCCGTAATCCCTCCAGGAGGAGCGGGGAGCCTGGCTGGCAGCCAGGCACTGTCACGCAGCCCAGACAAAGTCTGTCCCCCCCCTCCCCAATCCCAGAAACGTAATTTCTAACGAGGTTTTCCAGCCATTTATTATTCATCCTGAGCAATGCACCAAGCCTTAGATCAAAGCGGGTGGGAGGCAAAGAGAAGGGAAGAGAGRAAGGAAGRAAGAGAGGRAGAAAAGAACAGAGAGCGAGGATTTGGGATGCCGGAGGGGTTTTTGGGGGGGGGTCTCCCAAACTCTCGCTGCTCCCGCAGAGCCCCCGGGGCCGGTGCGGGGAGCGCTCGGTGCCGCAGAGCGCCCGCCTCCCCCCGCCCGCTGCGACCTTCACAGGCACACCCGGCCTGGGGACAGCGGGGACAGCGGGGGAAGGACCCTCCGCACCCATCCGGGGGTCTCTCTGTCCCCAAAACCCCCCCGAACCCCGCTGCGGGCCGGTGCCGGCTCTGCCCCAGCCCGGCCGGCGGGAGCTGTCCGTGGTGATGGAGCCGCTGGTGCCAATGCCCGCATCCCGCATCCCGTGCCCAGCCCCCCGGCCCTACAGCCCCCGGCCCTACAGCCCCCAGACCCCGGCCCGGGCTCTGCAGCCCCCGGGGCGGCTCTGCAGCCCCCAGACCCCAGCCCCAGGCCCTACCCGGCTCTGCAGCCCCCAGCCCCCGGCCCTACCCGGCTCTGCAGCCCCCGGGGCCGGCCCCGCGCTCCGCTCCGCGCTGGGCGCTGCGGGAACAGCAAAAGAGAGGAAAAGAGGGAGGAGAGTGGAAAAGGAAGGGAAGAGGGTGGGGAAAGGAAAGGAGTGAAAGGGAGGAAAGCGAGAGAAGGGAAAAGAAAAAAAAAGAAACAAAAGAAAGGGGAGGGAGAAAAGAAAGGGAAGAACGGAAAGTGAGGGAGGAAAAAAGAAGGGAAGGAATAGAAGGGAGAAAAGAAAGAAGGAAGGAAAGAAAGGAAGGGGAAAAAGAGGGTGCTGGCCTAGGGAAGGGGGGGAGAAGGAAGCAGGGCAAGAGGGAGGGAACACGGGAGAGGGAAGGGGGCAGAAAGGAGGGAGCGGAGGCACGGGGGGAGCGGGTGGGTGGGCAGCGGGGAGCGGGGGCAGCGAGGGGAAGGGGAGCGGGCGAGGGGCGCCGGGGAGGTGCCAGGGCCGGGCAGGGGCAGCCGGGCCGAGGCGAGGGAAGGCAGGGGGAGCCGGGGCGGGGCTGCGGGGCGGGCCGGGGGGGAGCCTCCCCCCAGCACACGTGTGCGGGGCCGCCCCGCAGCCGCCCGGCCGGGCTATAAAAGGGGCGGCGGCGGCCGGAGCAGCCCCGCACCGCCGCCGCCGCCCCCGCCAGCGCCCCGCCATGAGCTACACCATGGAGCCCCTGGGCAACCCCTCGTACCGCAGGGTGACCGAGACCCGSGCCACCTACAGCCGCGCCAGCGCCTCCCCGTCCAGCGGCTTCCGCTCGCAGTCGTGGTCCMGGGGCTCGGGCAGCACCGTGTCCTCCTCCTACAAGCGCACCAACCTGGGCGGCCCCCGCGCCGCCTACGGCTCCACCGTGCTGAGCTCGGCCGAGAGCCTGGACGTGAGCCAGTCCTCGCTGCTCAACGGCGCGGCCGAGCTTAAACTGAGCCGCTCCAACGAGAAGGAGCAGCTGCAGGGGCTCAACGACCGCTTCGCCGGCTACATCGAGAAGGTGCACTACCTGGAGCAGCAGAACAAGGAGATCGAGGCGGAGCTGGCGGCGCTGCGGCAGAAACACGCCGGGCGGGCGCAGCTGAGCGACGCCTACGAGCAGGAGCTGCGGGAGCTGCGCGGGGCGCTGGAGCAGGTGAGCCACGAGAAGGCGCAGATCCAGCTCGACTCGGAGCACATCGAGGAGGACATCCAGCGCCTGCGGGAGCGCTTCGAGGATGAGGCGAGGCTGCGCGACGAGACGGAGGCGACCATCCGMGCCCTGCGCAAGGAGATGGAGGAGGCCTCGCTGATGCGCGCAGAGCTGGACAAGAAGGTGCAGTCGCTGCAGGACGAGGTGGCCTTCCTGAGGGGCAACCACGAGGAGGAGGTGGCCGAGCTGCTGGCGCAGCTGCAGGCGTCGCACGCCACCGTGGAGAGGAAGGACTACCTGAAGACGGACCTGACGACGGCGCTGAAGGAGATCCGCGCCCAGCTCGAGTGCCAGTCCGACCACAACATGCACCAGGCCGAGGAGTGGTTCAAGTGCCGCTACGCCAAGCTCACCGAGGCGGCCGAGCAGAACAAGGAGGCCATCCGCTCGGCCAAGGAGGAGATCGCCGAGTACCGCCGGCAGCTGCAGTCCAAGAGCATCGAGCTCGAGTCGGTGCGCGGCACCAAGGAGTCGCTGGAGAGGCAGCTCAGCGACATCGAGGAGCGCCACAATAACGACCTCACCACTTATCAGGTAGCGGGAGGGGCGGCCAGGGGGTGTCCCGAGGCCGGCGGGGAGGGGAGGGGGTGCCCGGTGCTGGTTCCGGAGGGAGGGATGCGGGAGATGCACGGGAGGGAGGGAGGGATGCGGGAGATGCCCGGAGTCCGTTCCGGCATCCGGGAGGAGGAAATGCGGGAGGAGCCCGGTACCGGCTCTGGGAGGAGGAGGAACTGCGGGAAGTGCCCTCTCTGGGAAGAGGAAATGCGGGATGTACCCCCTCTGGGAAGAGGAAATGCGGGAGGAGCCCGCTGCCGGCTCTGGGAGGAGGAGGAAATGCGGGATGTGCCCGCTCTGGGAGGAGGAGGAAATGCGGGAAGTGCCCGCTCTGGGAAGAGGAAATGCGGGAGGAGCCCGCTGCCGGCTCCGCAGCGAGGAAGGATGCGGAAGGAGAAGGGGAGGATGCTGCGGAGGGCGGTGGGAGCGGGTGGCTCCCGCTCTGATGCCGGCCCTGCCTCCCCGAGCGGCGGGAAGAGTTTCCAAAAGTCCTCCCGGGGAAGTTGTGGCCGCTCTGTCCCCCCCTCGTGCGGCGTCTCCCCGTGGTCACAGGGGGTTTGCTGCGCTCTCCCTTGGCAGGACACGATTCACCAGCTGGAAAACGAGCTCAGAGGGACCAAGTGGGAAATGGCTCGGCACTTGCGGGAGTACCAGGACCTCCTCAATGTCAAGATGGCCCTGGACATCGAAATCGCYGCGTACAGGTACGGTGGGGTCTTGGCAAGACACCAACGGAATATTAATAGCACTGCGGATGCTGCTGGCTCGGGGAGCTTTGCCACGGCTCGGAAACATCCGCATGCAGCGAAATCGGAACCACGGCAGTCATTAGGCAGCCCCGCTGAGAGCCCAGAAGGTCATTAGGGAGCGGCTTAATGAGCGGCGGAGCTGCCAGCGAGCCCCGCGGGCACGGCTCGGCGTGACTCAGTGCGGAGCATCCCGTCCTTGGCCCCGTGCAGGGCACGCAGAGACAGACCGAGCTGGGTTTGAGTTCCTATTTTTAATTCCTGCCTGCTCTGCAGACGCCAGCCGTGCGGGGTTTGTCAGCGCAGCTCCCTTTCATCGCCCGGCAGAGACAGGGAATTTGCTTGATCATGGTTTGAGGCAGYGCTGATCCATCTGCCTGTCACAAACACTTTTGCTTTCCTTGCTCAACTTTCCTTCAGAGGCTTCTGCTCGAATCTGAGCGTTGCTTGCTGTTGCCATCACCTGGCAGGTTTTTTTTAGTCTTTTTTGTATCACTTCAAAACTCTCACAGGAGAGCTCCTGATTTTTCTGGGTCACAAAGATGAAAAAACCATTCGAACAGGAGAAAAGTGAAAAACAACACAGAACCACCCCCCATCTCCAGATCTGTTGAAATTCCCGAGGTTGTTCAGACACACAGACAGCCCAGGGGCTGTGGCTGGCTGCTGCCAAAGGCAGGGCTCACATTCCCACAAAGAAAAGGTGGATGCCCAAATTATCAAATTAGAGCACRTGCTCTAATCAGCTGTGACTGTCTCAGACACAATATTTGATTTGGGYCTGTTGGCCGTGTCAGGTTCTGTTTGCCTAAGTCGTAATGAATCCTGTGGAATGAGTTAATTTGTCCTAATCCCTGCTGATTTGGGCTGTAATGAAGCTTTCTGACAGCACAGATGAATTTTAAGTGATCAYTGAAGGCTTCACCCTTGCCAGAAGCAAAACAAGGCTGAAAATTGCTGAATGTGAGCTTTGCAAAGGAGCGGATCTGAGGAGAGCTGGGCTGTGAGCAGGGATGGCCCTGGCCAGTTCCAGCACATTCCACAGCAAACTGGGGAATGGCAAAGCAGGGGRATGTCACAGAATCCTGGAATGGTTTGGGTTGGGAGAGACCCCAAAGCCCATCCCAAAGCAGGGACACCTTCCACCATCCCAGGCTGCTCCTGGGATAATTGGRACAGCCACAATTATTCCAATCATTCTTTTATTTTAGTATTTTTATGCTCATTTTCTTTTTTTCTCTCCTGATTCCCTTAGGAAGCTGCTGGAGGGTGAAGAGACAAGATTCAGTGCCTTCTCTGGAAGCATCACTGGCCCCATCTTCACACACAGACAACCATCCGTCACAATAGCATCCACCAAAATCCAGAAAACCAAAATCGAGCCGCCAAAGCTGAAGGTCCAGCACAAGTTCGTAGAAGAAATCATCGAGGAGACGAAGGTGGAGGATGAGAAGTCTGAAATGGAAGACGCCCTGGCGGCCATCGCAGAAGAAATGGCAGCCAAGGCACAAGAGGAGCAGGAGGAAGAGAAAGCAGAAGAAGCTGCAGAGGAAGAAGTTTCYGAGAAGGAACAAGAAGCTGCGCCCGAGGAGGAAGAGAAGGAGGAGGAGGAAGCAGAGGAGGAAGAAGAAGCTGCGAAATCTGACGCTGCTGAAGAAGGTGGCTCTGAAAAAGAAGAAATCGAGGAAAAGGAAGAAGGGGAGGAAGCTGAGGAAGAGGAGGAAAAACCTGAGGCCAAGGGCAAAGCTGAAGAGGCACCAGCAAAGGCAGAGAAGGTCAAATCCCCTCCCGTGAAGTCCCCCCCAAAATCCCCTGTGACAGAGCCGGCCAAGGCCGCCCCGAAAGAAAAACCCGCGGAGGCACCGAAAGAGCAGAAAGYGGAGAAAGCGGCGTCTCCTGAGAAACCTGCCACGCCAAAGGTGACCTCCCCGGAGAAACCTGCCACCCCGGAGAAGGCTGTGACACCAGAAAAGGCCGTGACACCAGAGAAAACCCCGTCCCTGGAGAAGCTGGCGCCGCCGGAGAAGCCGCGCTCCCCCGAGAAGCCGGCGAGCCCGGAGAAGCCGCGCACTCCCGAAAAACCCGTGACTCCCGAAAAACCCGTCACCCCTGAGAAGCCCAAGTCCCCAGAAAAGCCCCCCTCCCCTGTCAAGGACGCCAAGGCTGTGGTGGAGGAGACGGTGACGGTCACCAAGGTGACGAAAGTGAGCGCCGAGGCCGAGAAGGAGTCCAGGAAAGAGGACATCGCGGTCAACGGGGAGGTGGAGGAGAAGAAGGAGGAGGAATCCAAGGAGAAGGAGGAGGARGACAAGGGCGTGGTGACGAACGGCCTCGACGTGAGCCCCGTGGACGACAAGGCCGAGAAAATCGTGGTGACCAAGAAGGCCGAGAAAATCACGGGCGAGGGCGGCGACGGCGGCACCACGTTCATCACCAAGTCGGTGACCGTCACCCAGAAGGTGGAGGAGCACGAGGAGAGCTTCGAGGAGAAGCTGGTGTCCACCAAGAAGGTGGAGAAAGTCACCTCGCACGCCGTGGTGAAGGAGATTAAGGAGAGCGAATAAAAAACCCAACGAATAATAAAATTCCAAACCAATTCAAGAGCTTGGGTCGGTGCAAAAGGTCAAGCCATAGACAGCTGCAAAAATGCATGTGGGGGTGGCGGCTTCAAAGCAGATCGGGTTCTCTCAYGGAGGCTCCAGACACACAGTATTTTACTTTTTCGTGCAATATAGGGAAGGGAGGGGGGAATGCATGCAGGCTCAAGATGTACTCCCTCCACAGAGCTTGGGGATCTACAAAWWAAAAAAAAWWTTAAAAAAAATTAAAATTACTACTACTACTAGTGCATGAGATGAAAATGTGCAGAGGAAGCTTTTTTTCTGGATTTCCTGAGCTGTTGGAGGGACGTACCTGAGGAACGAGTTCAGGTGTGTTATGCAAAAGAACCAACTGAGCCAAAACCAAGCCGAGAAGGGTGATAGAACATTCATGAGAACCAGAACTCTCCTAGCCTTAAAATTAAAAAAAAATTAAAAAAAAAATAAAAAAAGCTACTTATAACTAATTATGTTTACCTCACTGGTGCAATTAGGGTGGACTTTTACTCCTGGGAGAACCTTGTGGACATGCACAGTACGCAACCTTTTGTTGTTTGATGTAAAACAGTCACAGCAGTTCTTGCTCAATAAAGGTCAATATGAAAACATGATTTATTCTGGTCGCTTCTCTTTTTCCCCCCGTTCAAAGCCTTCCCTCAGCTGGGTGCTCTCTCCTGAATGGTTGAAAATTTGAGTTTTTTTCTTCCTCAGTCTTTTAATTTGTCCAAGAATTGAATTTTCTTGGGGGTCCCATCCAGCTCAGGATGTTCTGTGGTTTTGGGAATTGGATATGATGGACAAATTTATTCTAACACAAAAGCTGGATTAAGAAAAAAAGAGCCAAATCCCAAAATTTCTAGAGGAATCCATTGAACACCTCTGCCTGGCCTTGAGGTGCTTGGAGGGGTTGAAATTGCTTTTTTTTTAGGCTTGGGGAGGCCTCTAAGCCTTCAATCCTGCCTGTGCTGAGCCAGAAAATGTGAAAATCTGCTGGAAGTGTGGTTTTCCTCCTTACACCCCAACAGCCACACACAGAGAGCTAAATCCCAAAAAAAATTCCCTGATTTTCCAGGGGAGAGAGGCTGTGTGAACCAGAGCTGGGTGTGGCACCAGTTTGTCACTTAATTGAGCAAAATTAATTGGGAACTCAACCAAGCCACCACGAGGTCCTCAAAATGAGCTTGGCTTTGATTGTTTTACCCCCTCTTGCTTTAATTGGATGAGAATCTCCTTAATAATTCTCTCCAATGATCAGAAAGTTCAATCTGCCTCTAAACACAAAATTCTAAAATCAAAAATTAACCCAATTTGGGTTATAAACCCAAAATTCCAATGGTTCCCACTCCCAATTTCCACTAATTCCCACTGCCAAGTGGTGGCCTCTCCCAGCTTGGATTTGTTTGGAATAAACCCAATCAAAAATTGCTCTACATGGCAAAATAAATGGAGACAAATGAAAGGGAAGRAGATAAAGGCCCCAWCTACAACGYTGGGRATTAATTGCTCATTATGGGATTAAWTTTGTGTTTGTTTTCCATTTTAAAAGGAAAATAAAGACTGCAGCTGCTRCCCCACCTCTTATAATTCACAAAGAAATGAAAATCATTTCCAAGCCTGGATTCAGGACATGAGCTGGCCTGGAATCTGTTGTCTAATTGAGGGTCTGATCAAAATCTATGATTTCAATTCCATCAATTATTGAAGATCAAGGAGTTTTGTAATTGAAAAGGCTTCAGCCTTTTCTCCTCTGGAGAAATGGTGGGGAGCCCTCAGCAGATAAAGCTCCCAAATCCATCTGGGWGCCTTTGTGGAGCAAAATGAGGAATGTTTCTGCTATCAATAATGGGAATCTGTGCTCCACAGCTGAGTGATGTTTAATTAAAGCAGAATTAGCAAATTAAATGACACCAGAATAACTTCACCTTTAGGAAGGAGGAGTTCAGCACTCCCCTGTTTCTGGTGTCTGCAGCAAATCCTGCTAAAACACAAAGGTTTGTGAGAATTGAGGGCGTTTTCCCCTTGGGGTTCAACAAAATYTTCAAGAGAGCACCACGGCTAAACCAGAGGCCAAGATTTAATGATTTAATTATGTGTGTGTGCCTCCAAACAAGTTCTAGAAGCCATAAAATGTCCTAAAATAAATTCTAGAAGCCACTAAAATGTCCAAAAATGAGTTCTAGAAGCCATTAAAATGTCCTAAAAAAGTTCTAGGAGCCACTAAAATGTTCTTTTAAAAGTTCTAGAAGCCATTAAAATGTCCCAAAATAAATTCTAGAAGCCATTAAAATGTCCCCAAATAAGTTCTAGAAACCATTAAAATGTTCCAAAGTAAGTTCTAAAAGCCATTAAAATGTCCTTAAAAAGTTCTAGAAGCCATTAAAATGTCCCAAAATAAGTTCTAGAAGCCATTAAAATGCCCTTTGAAAGTTCTAGAAGCCATTAAAATGTCCCAAAATAAATTCTAGAAGCCATTAAAATGCCCTTTGAAAGTTCTAGAAGCTGCTAAAATATCCCAAAATAAGTTCTAGAGGACATTAAAATGTCCTTAAAAAGTTCTAGAAGCCATTAAAATGTCCCAAAATAAGTTCTAGAGGCCATTAAAACGTCCCAAACTGCAAACCCCACCCCTCAGGGTGGGAATTTGGGGATTTTCAGCAGGGCCAGGAAGGGTCACCTCGCCCCATGGGTGAAACATTGGTGCCAGCAGGACCCTCAGGGACATTCCAGCCGTGCAGGTGGCATCCCAACTTGTGAATTTGTCCCATTTTCCCCCCTTCTCTACCACCCAATTTATGAATTTATCCCATGTTTCCCCCTGCTCTAACACAAAATTTATGAATTTATCCCATTTTCCACTGCTCTACCACCCAATTTGTGAATTTATCCCATTTTTCCTTCTACTCTAACACAATTTGTGAATTTATCCCATTTCCCCCCTGCTCTAACACCCAATTTGTGAATTTGTCCCATTTTCCCCCTTCTCTAACACAAAATTTACTAATTTATCCCATTTTTCCCCTGCTCTACCACCCAATTTATGAATTTATCCCATTTCCCCCCTTCTCTAACACCCAATTTTTGAATTTATCCCATTTTCCCCCTGCTCTAACACAAAATTTATGAATTTATCCCATTTTTTCCCCTTCTCTACCACCCAATTTATGAATTTATCCCATTTCCCCCCTGCTCTAACACCCAATTTATGAATTTATCCCATTTTCCCCCTGCTCCAACACCCAATTTGTGACTTTATCCCATTTTCCCCCTTCTCTACCACCCAATTTATGAATTTATCCCATTTTTTCCCCTTCTCTACCACCCAATTTATGAATTTATCCCATTTCCCACTGCAGATGTTCCCAGCAAACCCTGAGAGGAACAAGCAAGTGCTTTAACACGTTCCTAAATGTTTATAAAACGGCAGGAGCTGATTAATATTTCACGGTGCCAAGAGGTTTTTTTGTCTGCTGACATCTGCAATCCAACAGTTCCAAAGGAGAGCACAATTCCCGGGCAGAGAGGGATAAATAGGATGTTATTTGCCTGTTCTGCACCAATTACTCCTCCAGACTGCACAGAGAAAAGAATAATTATTTTCAGACAGAGGAGTTCATTAGAGAATTAAAAAAAAAAAACAATCCATGAAGGGACAAATAATAATTAAAGGAATTTCCAGTGATTTCTGYGTCTTTTTGAAGGTGGGATGTTCAGGAGGGCTCCAAACCAGGATTTTTTTTCCTTTTTTTGGCTTTGTGGAGGTGCCACATTTATTTTTCAGCATCCCAGAACGAAATTCCAGGTGGGGACAAAGCGGGAAGCGTTACAAAACACAAACAGGATGCGTTTGCCAGGGAGCTGAGTCAGGCACCAGAATTTTCTCCTCTCATCAGGGGTTTGTGCTCTCCCCGTTCACTTTGGGCTTTATTCCTGCTTTTTTTAGGGTTTAAAGTATCCTCGGCTAATCTGGGGAGGCAGAAAACGCTGAGTTGTTAATTATTTCTTAATTAGAATTAAGAATTAGAATTAATTCTGGAACGGGGTGGGTTCTGTGCAGGTGTTGAGGGGGGTGTGAGCACCTCAGGGGAAGCACCCAGCACCTCCCTGGGGTGGGATCTCAGCCTGATCCAGACCCAAACAACAGGAAAAAAACCCCAAAAAACTAAAAAAACAGGATACTTCTGGCTTTACTCGCAGCTGCAACTCGGGAGAAAAGTTTCTCCGGAGCCTCCCTGTGCCAGCTTTTACTGCATTGCGTCAAAAGCAGCGCCGGGATGCTCCGAGGTGAGGCGGGAGCTGATGCGGGATCCATCCCGCAGCCCTGAGCGCAGAGCCGGGGAAAAATCCCATCCACAGCCCGGGCAGAGGGGCGGGAGAGGGGGCACTGCAGAGACAGCTCCGCTGCGGCTGAGCCAGCGCTGTCGGGCTGCCGGCACCGGGAATTACCGGGGGAGCGGGGAGCAGGCTGGAAACAGGGATCAGAATGGGAATGGGATCAGACTGGGAATGGGAACAGGGATCAGACTGGGAATGGGATCAGCCTGGGAATGGGATCAGACTGGGAATGGGAACGGGGATCACCCTGGGAGTGGGAGCAGCCTGGGAATGGGAACAGGGATCAGCCTGGGAATGGAACAGGGATCAGACTGGGAGTGGGAACATTCTAGGAGTGGGAACAGGGATCAGCCTGGGAGTGGGATCAGCCTGGGAGTGGGAACAGGGATCAGCCTGGGAGTGGGAACAGGGATCAGCCTGGGAGTGGGAGCAAAAATGTGGGTTTTGAAGAGTCCAAGGAGCTGAGGGTGCTTGGAGAAAGGCAGGATTGGATATTTCATGGGATGGTTTGGGCTGGGAGGGACCTTAAAGCCCGTCCAGCCCCACCTGCCCATGGGCAGGGACCCCTCCCACTGTGCCAGGGTGCTCCAGCCTGGCCTTGGGCACTGCCAGGGATCCAGGGGCAGCCCCAGCTCCTCTGGGAATTCCAGCCCAGCCCCTCACGATCCTCAAAACACAGAATTCCTCCCCAACATCCCACCTAAACCTCCTCCCTGTCCTTTAAAGCCATTCCCCCCTGTCAGTGCTCTCTCCAGCCGAGCTCTGCTCTGTATTTAATGGTTCTAACCAGGGCTGGAGGAGGATTTTCCTGCTCAGAGCAGCCCCTCAGTCCCAGCTGAGTGCCAGGCTCTGCTCGGGGAGGTTCCCAGAAGCAGCTCTCATTTCTCAGAATCAGCTCTCATTTCTCAGAAGGGACTCTCATCTCTTATCTCTGAGCWGCAGAGCAGCAGGGGCAGCAGGGGCTGGCACACCCCGGGCTGCAGCTCCCCTCCAGCCCCTCTGAAAGCCTGAMATTCTCTGCAAAGAGCTCTGCAAGTTCACCTTCATACTGTCCTGGAGGGGGAAAAATCAAATCTGCTTTGTGACAACAAGGGGAGAAAAAACCTGCATGGAAAGCAGCAGGGAAATTTAAAAGGAAATATTTAGGTGGTGTTGTTGAGGAAAGTGAAATTCATTTTACTTGAGGAAAACCTGCAAGAAAAGCAGCAGGGAAATGTAAAAGGAAATATTTAGGTGGTGTTGTTGAGGAAAGTGAAATTCATTTTACTTGAGGAAAACCTGCAAGAAAAGCAGCAGGGAAATGTAAAAGGAAATATTCAGGAGGTGTTGCTGAAGGAAGTGGAAATCATTTTGAGAAAACCTCCACTAAAAGCAGCAGGGAAATGTAAAAGGAAATATTTAGGTGGTGTTGTTGAGGAAAGTGAAATTCATTTTACTTGAGGAAAACCTGCAAGAAAAGCAGCAGGGAAATGTAAAAGGAAATATTTAGGTGGTGTTGTTGAGGAAAGTGAAATTCATTTTGCTTGTTTTCCTTCTGGTTCTCAAAAGCATCAAACTCTCAGGAAAACAGGGAAAAAAGATTGGGAATGATGCTGGGACTCTGTGAGTTATATATTATATCTAGAGATACATGTATATAATATAGAATATATATAAATATATAATATAAATTAAATATAAATAATAATTAAAGTCTTTAATTGAGCCTGAACACAACTGTTTGCAGACAACTGAAGAGCTCCACTCCAGCCCAC
Source organism: Alauda arvensis (assembly GCA_902810485.1). Taxonomy (NCBI): domain Eukaryota; kingdom Metazoa; phylum Chordata; class Aves; order Passeriformes; family Alaudidae; genus Alauda; species Alauda arvensis. The sequence goes on from CADDXX010001373.1 coordinate 17,235, forward strand.
CCTACTGAAAGAGAAAAATCCACATTTGGGACGTTTTTCCCTGAGGTTTCTCCTGCCCAAGGTGAATCTTAAAGGCCTTTCAATAAAAATCTCCTTTATTCTTTAGCTCTGGCCAATCTGTGTCATCTCAGCCTCGCTGRGACATCAATTTAACCCACGAGAGGAGTGGGACCAAGCCCTTTCTGACCCTTTGGAGGGCACCAGTGACTCAGGACACGCAGGAGGGATCCGTGTGAGCATCTCTGAACTTTATTAACTGCTTTATTGCACTTCAGGAAGCCTCCATCACTTCCCCCACCCACCGTTTCCAGGATCATTTGAAATGCAAGTTAAGGGTAACCTTTCATTCCCTACACTTTTTGGTTTTTTTCTTCTTTTTTTTTTCCCCCAAAACCCCTAAATTTTAAATATTCTGTGTCCCCCAGGAAGGACAGAAGCCCTGAACTCAGACGTGGAACCATGCGGCGCTCGGGGAGCCAAGCCTTGGGTGCTCTGCAAGCAAAACTCAGACTCTGCACAGGGAGAAACAAAAAAAACATCATCATCATGGGCTGGAAAACCTCAGTGGGCACTGAAATAAATGGGTGAGACTGCAGCTGGGGGCTCAGTCAGGTGGCTCTGATGGAAAGGTGCCCTCAGGTCAAGGCTTCTTCTTGCCTTCGCTCTCTTCCTTTCCTGCTGCCTCTTTCTCTTCTTTCTCCTCTTTCTCCTCCTTCTCCTCCTCAGCAGCTTCCTCAGCAGCTTCCTGAGACTCCTCCCCTTCTTCTGCTGCTGTTTCTTCYCCTTCTCCTTCCTCCTCCTCGCCCTCTTTGGCTTCTTCTGACTCCTCCTTGGCACCTTTGAAGGACAGGAAGGTATTTCACACCCAGCTCCTGATCCCAGTGGGAATCCCCTTTTCAACCCCACATTCCCAACCTTTTCAACCCCTGCATTTCAACAGCTACAGCCAAACTGCACAACCAATTCCTCCTGGGCTTCAGGGGGAGTGAAACACTTCACAAATAAAACAGATCATGGCCTTAAAAAATATCAATTCTGGTCTCAGAGCTTAAAGCCTTGAATTATCGTTCACTGCTCTGCAATTTGGTCTTCAGCTGTAATTTCACTGTAATTAAACTTTACATTAATGAGCCCCTCGTAGTTCAGTGGCCAGCAAAGCCTTGCAGAGGAGGGATGTGCCAGCAATTCCAGCCCCACACCTCAGCTGATGTCCCCATTAGCTCAGGCTGCTCTCTGGGAATTCAGATTTAGCTCAGGATGTCCTTGAGCCTTTTTTTTTTGAGGGTGTCTGGAACACCTGAACATTATCCTGACTGATTTGAACACTTGACTTTATCTTCAGCCTTTCCTGGTAAATCCCATGTGCTTAACCCCAGCATCCTCTGGCTCCTGGGAGCAGAAAAGGAAAGAGCTTTCATCATCAGATTTAAGCTTTGGGATGAGAGTGGGGCTGACATTTCTGGCTCTGAGAGATTTTAACCTGCTGAGTTTTTCCCTAAGGGGAAAATTCTCAAGAAAGCTTCTTCTCAAAACAATCTGGGCAAACAACTCTCTCAAAATAATCTGGACAAACAACTTTCCTTCCTCAAAACAACCATGGCAAACAACTCTTCTTCCTCAAAACAACTTTGGCAAACAATTTTCCTTCCTCAAAACAACTTTCTCCAGGTGGTTTTGCTGTTTCTCTGGTTTAATGGGATTACAGAGGTGTTGTTCCTATTCACCAACCATGTTAAGTCTGTATGGGACCACCTTATAAAAAAATAGCAAAACTTAGAGAATAAAGCTTTTATCCTCTTTGCCTTCTGAAATAATGGAGTATTTTCCCTTCCCTTCATGTCCTACAACAAAAGGATGTCTGAGGTTTACCACAAACATAAATAAAAGTAATTTAAAAACAACCCCCAAGTACCTTCCTCCTCCTCTTCACCCTCTTCTCCCGCCTCCTCCTCTCCTTCCTCCTTCTCCTCCTCCTCYCCCTCCTCGGCAGGAGCCGCCTTGGCCTCGGCAGCCTTGGCAGCCTCGATGGTCTCCTCGATCTCGATCTGCTCCTCCTGCACGTGGCTGGAGTAGTAGGTGGGGAAGGAGGAGCGGGTGGTGAGCAGGTAGGAGCTGGCCTGGACGCCKCCGTACGCGGACCTGCCGAAGGTCGGGGCGCTCTGGCTGTAGCCACTGGTGATGCTGCCCACGCTGGTGAAGCTCAGCCGGGTCTCCTCCCCTTCCAGCAGCTTCCTGGCAGGGGGGAAATTAAATAATAAAAAATTTTAAAAAATAGGGAAGTTGAGGAAATGAGTTTGTAGGGATGTTGGGGTGGGGGTCTTGCTGGTTTGTAGGGAAATTGGAGTGGTTCTGGGGTGGGAAGGAGAGAGGTCTGAGCTCAGGCAGCTCTTGGAGCAGGCAGGTTGTTGCAAGGTGATAAAGAGGGGGATTCTCCAAGCTGCCAGGAGTGAGCCCCAGAGAGAGAGAGAGAGCAAGGAGAAGAGCAGGAGATTGTGTGTGTATGAATCTGTGTCTGTGTGTGTCTGTGTGTGTGTCTGTGAGTGTGTCTGTCTGTCTGTCTGTGAGTGATTCTGTCTGTGTTTCTGTCTCTCTGTGTCTCAAGTCCTTCTTCCAATCCATTTTCTCTTCCTCTCTGTTGAACATTACAATTCACAATCACCACACACAAATCCCATACCATTTATATYCAGCCTGTAAGAGTTGCTCCATTAYCACACCSTGTYACACCCTAAACCTTAAAACCCACTTCCAAAAYCTCTTTTTYCTTCCTTCCCAGGGTCTCTCTGACCCTCRGACTTCCCAGCATTCTTTACTTTCTTAGTGTATTATTTAATCAAAGGGATTCTCTCTTGGCTTTGTTTTATAACCACTCATTAACCAGCTTTCCTGGCATTTCAGATGTCCAAGTTGGCCCTGATTTCTCTGCTTATAGATTTTATATTATCCCAATAATAAAATTACAGGGCTGTCCTGTTCCATCCTCCCCACAGGAGCTGCCTGTGCTGCAGCAGGATCAGCACTCAGCCCTGCACCACGAGCCTGAACACAAATGTGTGCAGGCAATTAAAGAGCTCCATTCCAGCCCACCTGACCTGAAAGAGGAAAAATCCACATTTGGGAGGTTTTTCCCCTGAGGAAAATCCACATTTGGGAGGTTTCTCCCTGAGATTTCTCCTGCCCAAGGTGACTCCCAGAGGCCTTTCAATAAATATCTCCTTTATTCTCTGGCTCTGCTCCAGCCCAGCCTTCCCCAGGCATCAATTTAATCACAAAATTAAAGGGACAAAGCCTTTTATCAACTTTTTGAGGGCATCACTGACCCAGGACAAGCACAGGGGATCTCTGTGAGCATTTCTGAACTTCATCACACACGAGGGTGTGGGGATTAATGAAGGGCTGGCTTTGTGCTGCCCTGTTTTCTCTGAATAATTCTTTCAGTGGGTGAAGTAATACTTCTGTTGGAAGGAGCAGCAAAACCTCTCCAGCAGCTGGAGGTGGATTTTGTCACAGAGCAGTGCAGCTGGAAGGATTTGCTGCTGAGCTGTCAGAGTTTGGAGCTGCTCTCTCACTGTTCCCCCTTGTGGCTCCCACACAAATTCTGCTCCAGCATCGAAATCTCTCAGCTTCTGACACAGAACATCACAGTTATGTGGCAGCAATTCTACTGGAAAAGATTTAATTTGTGGATTTACAAGCTAGGGAAAAAGAAAAAACCCTGTTCTGGAGGGCATTTGAGGGATTTCCCATTTAGAGAAGGAGCTTTTGGTTTTGAGGAATTCCATTGATACAAAAATCTCTTCCCTGAGTACAAAAATGGCTCTTTTATCTGTAAGGATGGAGGACTGAGATCATTTATTGCCAGGCTAAAAATTCTGTATTTATCTGTAAGGATGGAGAACTGAGATCATTTATTGCCCAGCTAAAAACTCTGTGTTTATCTGTAAGGATGGAGGACTGAGATCATTTATTGCCCACCTAAAAATTCTGTGTTTCTCTGTAAGGATGGAGGACTGAGATAATTTATTGTCAACCTAAAAATTCTCTGTGCACACAGAGAGGAGCTGATGAAACTCAGCCACAAACCTCTTAAAATTCCAGCTGGGGGAATGATAAATAACCTGAATTCTGAAGAGAAAGGGAACTGCTCTGAGTTCTGCCTCATTAAAACACCTCTCACCTTACCTGTAAGCAGCAATTTCGATGTCCAGGGCCATTTTCACATTGAGCAGGTCCTGATATTCCTTCAAGTACCGAGCCATCTCACTCTTTGTGGTTCTCAGCTCGTTCTCCAGTTTGTTGATTGTATCCTGGTGGGTGGAACAACATTGACAGTGTAAAATTCTGTTCTCTCAAGTCTGGCAGTAACCACAAGGGATTTTTCCAATCCTTTTAGCTTCGTCTTGCTCTCGCAGGCAGAAGCTGCACAGCTCCCACTGCACCCTGAGCCAAAAAGCAGCATTTCACCCCTTCCTGGCAGGGTTTCTCCTCCACATTATTCCAGCCCTTTTCAACACACAGAGCCCAATTTTCTGTGCTAAAACATCCGTGACATTTGTGCATTGTTTCATTTTGATTTTGGCCTCTAAGTGCTTTTTTCTAATTTTTAGCTTAGGGATTTCCATTGATGATGCTTGTGGGTCCCTTCCAACTCGGGATTTTCTATGATTCCATGATTTTTTGGTATAATTCAGGCTGTGCCAGCACATGGACACCTGATATTGGGCTTTGTCAGGGGATTTTTGCATTCTGATTTTATGAGCTTTAGAGAAGCAGTGCCAGCCCCATCTCTGGGATGATTTTGGCGATTCAGATCCTGATTGGGGTCTGCATTTCCACACCACACCCTGCTCTGTGGCTCTGTGCCTTTCTGCACTGTGATTTTAGGGTGCCTTATCTGCAACATGGGCACAGCACAAAGCAGGAGTGATGCCCCTGACAGCACCCTGCAAACCAGCTCCCCTCACCTGAGAGACCCCAGAGCTCAGCTCCCCTCACCTGAGAGACCCCAGAGCCCAGCTCCCCTCACCTGAGAGACCCCAGAGCCCAGCTCCCCTCACCTGAGAGACCCCAGAGCCCGGCTCCCCTCACCTCCCCAGCAAACCCTGACCCCCCTGAGCTGCAGAACCCTTCAAACCCCGACATCTCTTCACCTGCAGAGCCCAGGAATCCCTGACATCACCTGCAGAATCCTTCGAACGCCAATGACCATCCCCTCACCTTGAATCAAAACCTTGAAAGCCATCCCCTGCAGAACCCTGTGAAACCTGACCCCTGCCACCTACAGAACCCTGCAAACCCCAACGTCTCCTGTTCTACAGAGCCCTTCAAACTCCATCATCCCCTCACCTTCAGAGCCCTCCAAACCTCACCATCTCCTCACCTTCAGAGACCTTCCAACCTCAACATTTGATCTGCAGAGCCCTCCAAACCCCATCATCCCCTCACCTTTAGACCCCTCCAAACCCCACCATCCCCTCCCCTGAGCGACCCCTCCCCTCCTCCCCGCGCCGCGACCCTCCCACCTCCCATCCCCTCACCTGCAGCGCGGAGATATCGGCGCTCTGCTTCTCCTCCAGCTCCTGCAGCTGCTTCTCCAGCGCCTCGTTCATGCCGCGGGTGGCCTCGATCTCCAGCGTCTTGGCCTTGAGCAGCCGCCGGCTCTCGGACACCTCGTCCTTGGCGGCTCGCACGGCGTCCGTGTTCTTGGCGGCGCTCTCGCTGAGCACGGTGAAGCGGCTGCGGAACCACTCCTCGGCGTTCTGCATGTTGCGAGCCGCCAGCTTCTCGTACTGCGCTCGGATGTCGCGCAGAGCCGCCGACAGGTCGGGCTTGGCCGACACGTCCATCTCCACCGACAGGTGAGCGTACTGGATCTGCGCCTGCAGCTCGGCCAGCTCCTCCTCGTGCACCTTCTTGAGGAAGGCCAGCTCGTCCAGCAGGCTGTCCACCCGCTTCTCCAGCTCCGCCCGCGCCAGCGCCGCCTCGTCCGCGCCCTTGCGCACCTCCAGCAGCCTGGCCTCGGCATCCTCGCGGCTCAGCACCTCCTCCTCGTAGCGAGCCTGCAGCCCCCGCAGCGTCTCCTCCAGGCTCTCCCGCTCGCCCTGCAGCGCCTGCTTCTCGCTCGTCGCCTCCTCGGCGGCCAAGCGCAGCTCGCGGATCTCCTGCTCGTAGAGCGCTCGGAAGCGGGAGGGCTCGGCGTGCTTCTGCCGCAGCACCAGCAGCTCGGCCTCCAGCACCTTGTTCTGCTGCTCCAGCTCGTGGACGCGCTCGATGAAGCAGGCGAAGCGGTCGTTGAGGTCCTGCAGCTGCGCTCGCTCCTGGCTGCGGATGGACTTGAGGTCGTTGCTGATGGCGGCCACCTGGCTCAGGTCCAGGCTGTCCACGGAGTGCAGCAGCGAGCCCGAGGCGCTGGAGGCGGCGTAGCTGCGGCGCACGGACACGGAGGACACGGGCGCGGACAGGCTGGAGTACGCGGAGCGCGCCGAGCCGAAGGCGCCGCCGCCGCTGCGCACCGACACATGGATGCGGGGGCTGTCCGCGTAGCGCCGCTTGTACGACGGGAAGAACGGGTCGTAGCCGTACGAGCTCATGGCTGCGGAGGGGCTGCGGAGGCTGCTCTGCGGAGGGCACCGCCCGCAGCCCGGTATTTATCCGCGGGGACGGGGCGGAGCGGCAGCCGGGAGGGGACGGGGCGGGGCGCGGCGACAATCGCGGCGGGGAGGGGACGAGCGGAGTGTCCGGGCACCGCCACGGGGAGGGGACAAGCGGAGYGGTCCAGGCTTTCTCTCATTGCTGTGATGCCCCGAGCGGCACGGGCCGGACCTCGGCCCGGTGATGTCTGGAGAGCTCCGGGAATCAGAGCAGTTAAAGGATGCAGGGACAGCTCCGGGTATCAGCAGTGAAAGGATGCCTGGATAGCTCTGAGTATCGCAGCAGCGCAGGGAAACCTGGACAGCTCCGGGTATCACAGCAGTGCAGGGATGCCGGGATAGCTCCGGGTATCACAGCAGTGAAAGGATGCAGGGACAGCTTCGGGTATTACAGCAGTGAAAGGATGCCTGGATAGCTCCGGGTGTCAGCAGTGAAAGGATGCCTGGACAGCTCCGGGTATCACAGCAGTGAAAGGATGCAGGGACAGCTCCGGGTATCACAGCAGTGAAAGGATGCAGGGACAGCTCCGGGTATCAGCAGTGAAAGGATGCCTGGAGCTGTCCAGGCAGCCCCGCGGGAGCGGGGGCTGTGACCGGCCCGCTCTGCAACGCGCCCGGCTCGGCCCCGCCTCATCGGCTCAGCCCTCCTTGGGCTCCTCGGACCCTCCTGGGGCATCTCTCGGCCCCCCCTTCGGCCCTTTCAGATTCCAGCTCCCCTCAGGTCTATCTGCACCCTCCCAGGCTGGGTTTAACACCCCYGCTCAGAAGCTTCGGGAATGTGCTGCAAGCCCCAGGCTGTGGCTGAGCTTGTCTCGGTGAGGTTGGGGACACCCGACCCYGGCTGAACACAGAACCCCCAGACATGTGTAAATAATATAATTTTTTGCTTTCAGTTGGCAGTTTTCACAAGGCACGAGTGCTCTCTGAGCCCCAGCATCCTCCCCACGTCCTTTGTTACAAGTGGTCCCTAATTACCGGGTAATTAAAGGATCATGGAATGCTTTGGGTTGGGAGGCACCTCAAATCCCACCCAGTGCCACCCCTGCCATGGGCAGGGACACCTCCCACTGTCGCAGGCTGCTCCAAGCCCTGTCCAGCCCTGTCTGGGGCACTTCAGGGGGAGCCTGGCAGTGTTTATTTGTCCTTTCATTCCACAAAAGCAGCAGCAGACACGGGGTGGTTCTGAGCCCTTCCYTGAGATTCCCCGGAGCCAAGTCTGTCTGAGACACGGATCACAGGACAGGATATTTATCCTTGTCTAATCTGGCTAATACAGAGATTAAATTGGACAGCTGCATTGCAGCTTCCTCCGGGCCAGCWTATTACCACTGGCTGATGAAAACAGAGCTGTATTTATGTAGCAGAGATTTAGCAGAGGTAAATTAGAGATGTGWTGAGCACAGGCTGCGTGGGAGGCTCGAAAGGACAATGAGGATTCGCCTCTCGGAGTCAGAAGGGCAAACAGATCACAAAACAGCCTCTTCAAAGTCTTCTCAAGGAAGAAATAAAAGTCAGTACAGATTGGGGGACATTTATTTGTCAGATGCCACAAAAATGCTGAGGTGCTTCCCAAAGAAAGGGGAATGAAGGTGTATAATTGATGTGCCTGTCAGTAATTGGGTATTTCTGGCAGAAATAAAGGTTTGTTTAATGGCAGCCTTTTAGCAAAGGTAGAGCAGGGTGGATTTAATGCATTTCCTGCTATTTTCCAGTGACCTCGCACAGAACATCACCTGTTGTGTGACAGCTTCTCCACACGTTCCAGGTACTTAAATCTGAGGATCACTGAGCTGTGAAGGAACAAAGCTGCAGTCCCCGCTCCTCCGAGCTCGTTCTGGATGGAATGAGCTGCACCAGGAGCTCATCGAGGCTGAAGTGTCATCACTCACATCCCAGCAGAGCTGCTGGGAGACTTCATTCTGGAAATCTGCAGGGTGCTCCTGAAGATCAGTGCAGCTGCTCTCAGCAGCCAGCACTGCAAGCCTGGCTTCTGCTTCAGTTTTTATTCACCATGTGCTTTGTAAATCCAAGTCGTGGCTGCGTTCATGCATGTCGGAGCAGCCATTCATTATTCAGAATATGCAAAGGTGGAGTTTTCTGTGCTGAGCTTTTATATTTAGCACAGATTGGGCTTGRAAGGGGAAGAAATGAGGAATAGAGACCCTGGAGAGAAGAGGATTCCCAGCATGTTGGCCAGGGATTCAGGGAGCTGATATTTTGCTGGGCTGCTCAGCTCCTGCAAACTGCAATGCCTCGYTTCATGCCAGTGGATTTATGCTAATCTTCCCTGCAGCAACATGAGCACAAGATTGAATTATTAATGCTGTCATTTATTATGCCATGTATTAATAAAGGGATGTACCTCAGCTTGTAAAAACCACCGCGCTCCAGCTCCCAGCAAAACCAGCCTTGTACCTGTAGGCTGTTAATATCCCTTCTCACATTTTTCCTGAGTGGAAAGCCCTTTGCTGCGTGCCAGGAGGGTGGGGAGGAGGGAGGATGGGAGGAGGATGGGTGTCTGCAGACAGCCCTGCAGTGTGGAACCTCCCTGGGACTCAGGCTGAGGATGGAGCTTTGCTCCTCCAAGGAAAATAAAGCCACTCCTGAGGGCATCCTGCCCTCCAAACTGGCATTTCCAGGCGCAGAAATCCCATCAGAATTTCTGGCAGATGCCATCACTCCCTTTGTGTCCCCTTTGTTGCCTCCTGCCATAATGCAGAGGAGAACCCTGGGCGTGCTGCTGTTAGAAAAATCAATATTGTGAGCAGAGGAAGGGGAAATAAAGCAGGGCTGGTTTGTTCTGTCTCTTGATTACAGGAGCTGCAGGAAGCAGGCRGCCAATTCTTTCATCTGAGCTCTGTCAGGGAGCGCTTAATTAGAAGATTCATTAATTAGCTTTGTTTGCTGGTTGGATCAGGCCGCCAAACTAGGCCGCAACATCTGATGGCAGGAATTTACCTCCCTGAATCAATTAAATGGATGTTCTGCTTTTGATTCCAGCAATTAAACAACAACTGAGAAGGGTTTGGGGCCAAATTGGAGTGGTTTGGGTGGAAANAAACTGGCATTTCCAGGCACAGAAATTCCGTGAGAATTTCTGGCAGATGCCATCATTCCCTTTGTGTCCCCTTTGTGTCCCCTTTGTGTCCCCTTTGTTGCCTCCTGCCATAATGCAGAGGATAACCCTGGGCGTGCTGCTGTTAGAAAAATCAATATTGTGAGCAGAGCAAGGGGAATAAAGCAGGGCTGGCTCCAGCCAGGATGGAGTGGCTTTGCCATTTGTCTCATCTGCAGCAGCTCAGCGTTGTCCCCCTCTGCCCCTGACGCAGCTGAAGCTGCTCCCTTACTGGTTTAACTGGGGGTGAGTGTCCCCAGGCCATTTCAGGCACGGAATCCCAAACCCAGGTCCAGCTCTTGGAAACCTTCCCTGGGTGACCCAAATGATGCAAATGATTCTGAGGGACGATGCAGGAGTGAAAGAGCAGCTGTGCCCCATCCCTGGGAGTGTCCCAGGCCAAGCTGGAGCAGCCTGGGACAATGGGAAATGTCCCTGCCCATGGCAGGGGTGGCACTGATGGCATTTAAAGTCCCTTCCAACCCAAATCCATTCTGGGATCCCAAATCCCTCTGCTGCCTGAAATGCAGCAGCTCCACGGCAGAACATTCCTGTTCATTTTTTCTTCCTCTGCTGCATCCATAAATAACACATCCCACCCTGGCATCTCCTGCAGGGAAAGCTCAGAGCTGAGCCCTGTGCTGGTGATGGTTTATCTCTTCTGAGATAACCTTAAATTGTGGTGAGCGGCTGTTTTCTCACTGCCCCCGCTTGGAAGAAGGAATCAGAGTCCTCGGGCTGCAGTTTGAAGATGTTTATTTAAAATCTTTATCTCTAAATTCTGGGAAACCAGCGTGGTGTTCACAAGCAGCTGGAAAAGTGAATTCTGCCCGCGCCCGGAACAGCACCTGGGTTTTTAGAATCTAAATTACGTTAACATTGTTTTCCTCTAAACTCCAATAACTAAAATCCAAGTCACACCGTGAAATCACACCTTTACTCAATCCTAAAAACCCAACACCCTTTGCAAAGAGGAAAGGGAAGAGAAGAACAGGAAAACGTGACTTTATCCCATTGATCTGCCTCCATATTTGCCCAATAACAAGAATACAGAGAAATCTAAAACTAATATCTACACACTTAGTGATATAATAAAAAACACACCAATCAAACCCTCGTGTCATCCAAATCCTCAGACAGTTTTGGAAGCCTCCAAGGTGTCAGATCAAAGCCACTGTCTGTGACACCCAACCCCCCTGTCCTGGCTGCTGCCCATCCAGGAGACCCAGAGGAATCCTCTAGTCTCCCCATGCTGGGGCCTCGCTGAGCATCAAGAAATTCCCTGAATGCACCCACTGAGCTCTGCTCTTTTTTTTTTTTTTCCTTTTTAATCAAATAATTCCCCATCAGAAACTGCAGCAGGATCATTTTGGGTGGAGCCTGCATTGTCTGCTGCTGCTCTCACTGCAGAAGCACAGGAGGAGCTGCCTGGTTGGGATTTACACAGAAATCAAGCAGTTCTGAGTTAATAAAAAAGCAAATAAATTGATTTTCCTTTTTAAAAAACATATTTCTACCTCATAAAATCCCAGCTCTAAGGGAGTGAGGAATCAGACACTCCCACTGCTAAAGCATATTGAATATTTTTTATATTGAATAAAATATAGTCAATAAATATCCAATAAATATATATTTATTATACAATTTATTATATATAAAATATATATTTATTATACAATATATTCAATAAATATTTTCATATTGAATAAAATTTATTCAATAAATATATATTTATTCTACAATTTATTATATATAAAATATATATTTATGATACAATATATTCCATAAATATTTTTTATATTGAATAAAAAACATTCAACAGCTCTGATGTCAGCTCTTATGTATTCATCTAAAATTATATCAAAGTGTCCTGATGAGTTGGATTAAAACAGGCAAAAGAAAATTCTCTGATCTATTTTGATAAATTGAAAAAAAATCTCACATTTTAAGGATTCCTCTTCCTGTATTCCAAGCGATCTTTTTAATACGAGGCAAAACTCCCAGGAATTTCCAAACGAAAGCAGAATTTTCTCTGCTCCAGTCTCTGGGAGACTCAGAAGAAATGCAAATAAGTGTTTAATTTCTTGCCTTTGAACCACAATTTGCTTTGTTGGTTTGTTGTTATTTAAGCAAGTGCCTGGGCAGCTTTGATTTATTTTTTTATTATTTACACCAATTTCTGCACACAGCAGCGGCGATTTGTCACTCTGAGTTTGTTCTGTCTCTTGATTACAGGAGCTGCAGGAAGCAGGCGGCCAATTCTTTCATCTGAGCTCTGTCAGGGA
>CADDXX010001374.1:27911-38853 GCA_902810485.1 Alauda arvensis
GCAGCCCGCGCGGCGCAGGGCCCGGGTCCTGCGTGCGGCGGCGGCGCTCGGCCCGGCCCGGCTCGGCCCGAGATGGCGACCAAGAACTTCCGCGTGAGCGACGGGGACTGGATCTGCCCCGACAAGAAGTGAGGGGCGCGGCCGGAGCGCGGCGGGCAGCGGGGCGGGGAGCGCATCGGCACCGGGAATGCGGACGGGGAGCGAGGCGGGGAACGGGACAGCGGGAGCCGCGGCCGCCGTCCCGGCTCGGGGTGGGGGTGGCACGGCCCCGCGCCCCGCACGGCCTCGGGGAGTCGGCTTTTGGCGTGGGACAGCGTCGGGTTGAATTGGGGCGCTCGGGGCCGGTTCCAGCCCACGGTAACCCGGCCCTCGTGCTCTGCTCCGTGCCCAGGTGCGGCAACGTGAACTTCGCCAGGAGGACGAGCTGTAACMGATGCGGCAGAGGTGAGTTCCTGCAGCACGCACCTTGTCCCCTCGCCTCCTTTCACGGCAGTAAAAACGCCTTTCGGACCCGAAGCTGTTTGAGAAGTCCGCCTATTTGTGTTTAAAAGACCCTTAAATAGCTCTCGGAAGTTCGGAGGCGGCTGTTTSAGGAGCTCTCGTGTCTCTCCCTGCAGAGAAGACGACGGAGGCCAAGATGATGAAGGCGGGGGGGACGGAGATCGGGAAGACGCTGGCGGAGAAGAGCCGGGGGCTGTTCAGCGCCAACGACTGGCAGTGCAAAACGTAGGCTCCAAACACGCAGCTCCTGCTTTTCCCGGAAATTCCCTGTGCTGCGGGGACAGCAGGGCTCGGGGCCGCGGCCCGGGCTGTGCTCGGGGCTCAGCACTCGTTTGTTGCACGTTAAAAGAACGGAGCAGCAGAAAGGTGTGAAACGGCAGCACTGCCCGGGAAAAAGGGCAGGTTTGACAAGCTGAGACACTTCCCGGGTCTGGAGGGAATGTGGAGATGGAAGTGGCACCCCCGTGGCACGGGGAGGTGCTGCCTTCCCTGGCAGGGTGGGCAGGCCTTGGAATAGAATTCCCAGAGCAGCTGTGGCTGCCCCTGGATCCCTGGCAGTGCCCAAGGCCAGGCTGGTTGAGTTCAGAGCAGCCTGGGACAGGGGGAAGTGTCCCTGCCATGGCAGGGGCAGTGGGATGGGCTCTGAGGTCCCTTCCCACCCAAACCAGCTGTGACTCTGTGATTCTTGGGTATGGCAATCCCAGTGAGCCCCTGGCCTGGCACCAGCAGCTCTTCCCTGCCAGGGAAGGAAAAGGAGCTGGGAAGGGGCTGCAGCCTCAGGAGAGGCTGAGGAAGCTGAGAAAGGGCCCTTCCTCTGCAGCTGTGCTCCTGTCCCTGCTCCTGCCTATCGGTTTGACATCTTCCCCAGATTTCACAGTGCTGTCACCTTCCCCAGCCTTTTATTCCCAGTCTGGAGGATAATGTTTTATTCACAATCTAAAGGACAATGTTTCGTTCCCAATCTGAAGGATAGCATTTTATTTCCAATATGAAGGGTAGTGTTTTATTCCCAATGTGAAGGATCATGTTTTATTTTATTAATATAATGTTTTATTCCCAGTATAAAGGATAATGTTTTATTCCCAAAGTGAAGGATAATGTTTTATTTCCAATATAATGGATAATGTTCCATTTGCAGTGTGGAGGATGAGGTCCCATTCCCAGTGTGGAGGATGATATTTCATTCCCAATATAAAGGACAGTGTCCCATTCCCAGTGTGGAGGATGATATTTCATTCCCAGTATAAAGGACAATGTCCCATTCCCAGTGTGGAGGAGGATGTTCCATTCCCAATATAAAGGACAATGTCCCGTTCCCAGTGTGGAGGATGATGTTCCATTCCCAGTGTGGAGGATGAGGTTCCATTCCCAATATAAAGGACAGTGTCCCATTCCCAGTGTGGAGGATGATATTTCATTCCCAATATAAAGGACATTGTCCCATTCCCAGTGTGGAGGATGAGGTTCCATTCCCAGTATAAAGGACAGTGTCCCATTCCCAGTGTGGAGGATGACATTCCCATGTCTCTGTCCCTGCAGCTGTGGCAATGTGAACTGGGCGCGGCGCTCCGAGTGTAACATGTGCAACACGCCCAAGTACGCCAAGCTGGAGGAGAGGACAGGTGAGCTGCTGGCACARAGGCTCTGGCAATCAGAGGGGCCATTCCTTGTGTTCCCAGAGCTGGCACAGTTCACACAAGGTGTGGGTCCTTGGCCTCAGTGAGTTTGGGTGGCTCCGTGGGGGAATCAGGGAGCACTCAGCCTGAGCTGTCCAGTGTTGGGTTGTGATGTCAGGACTTGGGAGCAATGTTGAGTTAATCTGCAGAGGCCTGCTGTGGGCTGTCCCTGTGCACAGGGCTGTGCAGATAAGGCTGTTATCTGCTCAGGAGGGCTGGGGCTCAGTTTCAGCTCTCCTGAGGGAACTGGGGCAGGATCTCCTTACAGCTCCTGCACTCCCCTTGGCACCTGGGCTCAGGCAGGGAGCTCACTGCAGGACTGCAGCAGGGCAGGGAATTCAGAGCACAGCGTGCAACACAGAGGCACAGAAATAAAGGAGCCTGGAGAAGAGCACAGAGTTTGTCATTCAAAAACAAAACCAATATTTCAGTATTGAATATTGTGAAAATAGTAAAGGATATTAAATAATAGAATAATATTTCATAATTATAATTGCAAATAACATATTCATGTATTTATTTAAGTAATTTATTGAAGTGCTTAGTAATTAATTAAGTTAAAAAATACTTTGAGTGGTCCTGATCCATTATTTTAATTGGATTTCTGAGGAACTGCATTTAATAAAYGTGTATGGGAACAATTCCTGTTCCTCCAGAGATCCCGTTGTGTCCTTAGGCAGATTGACGATTCCATGAGGGTTTGCAGAGCCCCTGTGGAAGTTTCTGTGCTCAGAGCAGCTGCAGGGGGTGCAGCTCAGGGGACTGTGCTGATGGTGTTGTTYTGCCCCTTTCCAAGGCTATGGAGGAGGATTCAATGAGCGGGAGAACGTGGAGTACATAGAGCGGGAGGAGTCTGACGGGGAGTATGATGAGGTAAGGGAGGGGCAGGGATTGCTCTGCAGACACCCCTGTTGTGTTTTTTAAGGATATCCCACAAAACTGAAATACAGGATGCTCAGATTCCCATTCATGTGGAGTCTCACTGTCCCCAACACGAGCATCTCTTTGGAAGTTCCTTGCTGCTAATTGATGTTCCATAGTGTTCCCCTTTCTCTTGGGGCAAGATCTGATTTAAAACTGATAGTTGTTCATTTTCTTATAGAAGTGTTGTATAAAATACAGTTGGTGATTGTTTTTGATTAAATCCTGTTCTAATCCTGGCACAAAATTCCTCAGTTTGGGCGCAAAAAGAAAAAGTACCGGGGGAAGCCGGTGGGTCCTGCCTCCATCCTGAAGGAAGTGGAAGATAAGGAGTCTGAGGGGGAGGATGAGGAGGATGAGGATGAAGATCTCTCCAAGTATAAATTGGATGAGGTAGGATGGTTTGTTGTTTTTAATCCTGATTTCAGTGGTGCCCAGGAGCAGGGTAGGGGCCGGTCAGAGTTCTCAGCTGCCTTTAGAGCAGAGCTCTGATACCCAGAGCTGCTGGAGGAGCTGTGCACAGGCTCTGCTTTGTTCTAAATACCTGCACTCAAAAACGGGCAGCTCCTTAAATCAGAGATTACAACCTTATCTGAGGTCTGAACCCAAAACTCCAGGGTCTTTATGTGGAACCTGGATGTGGGGTTACTGTGTAGAGCCAGTGCTCTCAAGTTTTCTTCCAGGCTTTTAAAACCACATCAGATTTATTTTTTATAAAATGAAATAAAATATTCTGAGGGATATTTTTATCTTTTCTGAACTGTACGAGCATCACTTATTGGMTTTTCCACACCTTTGGGCAGCAGCCCTGCAGAGACATGTGCAGATGGTCCTGTTTCACACAGCASTCACCAAACTTTGCATGTGAGATCTGTCTCTGCTGAGTTGGGCTTTGCTTAGAGATYCTGAGGGTGAAAACTCATTTAAGGTGGTAAAAACGTGTCTATGTGCACATTAACTTCATTAAATAACAGAGGTGTGGGAGTTTGGTTGGGAACACCAATTTTCAGTCACTCTTCACTGCTTAAAATTGTGGGGTCTCGTTAAACTCAGTTCAGTTTTCAAAGGCTGGGAAAGAGCACGAGGTAAACGCTAGAGTAAAAACTGAAGGGAAAGCAAAGCATTGGCTGAGCTGGCTGTGCTGTGCCTGTCCCAGGACGAGGATGAGGATGATGCTGACCTGTCCAAGTACAACCTGGATGCCAGTGAGGAGGAGGACAGCAGCAAGAAGAAGAAGGCGCCGCGGCGCAGCCGCTCCAAGTCCCGCTCCTCCCACTCGCGCTCGTCCTCGCGCTCCTCCTCTCACTCGAGCTCAAGGTCTAGGTCCAGGTAAACGGGTACAGGTCCAGGGTAACGCCAGGCAAAATGTCAGTATCTGACTTCCTTATTTACTTTGTCTTGCTYGCCTTACAGTTGTGTAGTGATGTGAATAACTCTCCCTTTGCAGAGGTGCTGATGGCCTGCCTGAGCGGCAGCAGGGAGGCTCCGTGGGGCTTGGGGCTTGCTGTAGAGGTTTAAGTTGATGTTTGGTGAAACCCTTCAGAGAAACGGGATGATGTGATTTATTTTCAGGTTTTCAGGCTCGTTGGCCGTGTGTGGTTCTGTTGTTGGACAGAGGGGGGCACTGCTGCAGTGGGAGGAGGTGGCAGAGGAGGCAGTGACCAGGCAGATTCGGGCAAAGGACACAATGGGAATAACGGCACRAAACTTGAACTTGAGTTAATGGCAAGTGACAAAGCTTTAAATGCAGTGGCAATGGTGTCAGAACATTCCCATCAGTATTGTCACAACCTTCCCGTCCCTGGGACTGTCCAAGGCCAGGCTGGACAGGGCTTGGGGCAGCCTGGGGTGCTGAAAGGTGTCCCTGCTCATGGCACAGTGAAATGAGAGGAGCTTTAAGGTCCCTCCCAACCCAAACCAGGCTGGAATTCTCTAACAAGGTTTGAAGATTTAATCCTCTAATAAAGCTGAAGGTTTATATGGGACCTCACAAAGGTCTGCTGGGCAGGCTTAAGCTCCCTCCTTACTATTTAAATTCAGTAATAAATGAACAGTTCAGTCAGTGCTTTGAAACTGGGTGATGTCATTAATATTGGAGCTTTTGAGCTGCCTTACAGCTCATGCCAGGAGGATCCTGATTAATCAGAACAAGGATCATTTATTAAATTCACATGTATAAAGTTCAAGTTTCTTCCCATCTTCCCAGCTTCATCATTGCCCCTCAGTGCTGTCAGTGCCCAAATCCTGCAGCCCCTCGTGGTACCCAGGCCCAGCCCCAGTCTCTGGCTTGGCTTCTGCCCATCACTGCTGGATCTTGCTCCTGCTGCCTCTTCTGTTCCTCAGCCTCTCCTCCTTCCCACTCCTCAGGGCAGTTTGGGTGCAGTGCTTGGCTGGGAGGCCGCAAGGACACCCACCAACCTTCCCTGCCCACAGCTCTGGTCATTAATTCACAAATACTAACAGGGAAATAGAAAGTAACTTGTCCTAACTGAGATTTCARTTTCCTCTTGAACGTTTTGCTTCTAGCTACATTTATTGGAAATGTCAGTTGCCATTTGTGGATGCATTTTCTGTGGGTTTTGAAAAGGTTTAAAATATATTTCTTAGCTAGGAGATGTTCACACTACTGTGTCCTGCCCACTAAAATGAGAAAGTCGTGGTAACAGTACAAACTGAGAAGCTGACAGCAAGTGGAATATATTTTACCTGAAAATATTATTAGAATTTGTTWTCAATGCTTTTGTTTCCAGTGGTTGCTGGAGCCTGCTGCCATTGTTAAATTCCTCTTGTGGTTTGTGCTTTAAAGAAAATCCATCAGTGAAAAATTGGGAAATAATTTTGGCCAGTTACAGTGGTGTTGGATATTGGCTGTATTCTGGCCCCAAATTAACTACCTAATTTATAATGCAGGGGAAAATCTTTATGAAAATGTGAAGTTGATTACAAAGTGAGAACTGGCTGGGGGGGAATTGAGCTGGCCAATCCTAATGCTCTCATCTGTTCTGCCTTTCAAGGAAGCTGATGGGTTTCCAGTTAAGGCACAAATTAAGGCATTGATTTCATGATATAATGAATACATAGGAAGTTATTTCTCGTTGCCAGGTAACTGCAGCCCTGTTTAATTGTTGTGCTTTGTTTTAGGAACCATAATCTAGAGCTGACTTTGTGATGTTTTGAATGCAAGATGTTGCTGTGTAGAAGTGTCTGTTTGAAGWGTGCTGATGCTGGGGGGCAGGAGGGCGTTTGAGGACTCAGGCTGTGTTGCTGCCTCATGTGTGCTGCTCTCAGGAGCAGTAACTCTGCTGAATGCCAGTCAGACACTGGAAAAAGATCTCCCGTGTTGTTGCAGGTCCCATTCCAGGAGTTCCTCCAGTTCCAGATCRAGATCCCGCTCCAGCTCCCGGGAGCAGTCGCGGTCCCGCGGGTCCAAATCCAGGTGAATGAGGTACCAGCCTGGCCCTGCACAGACACAGGGCACAGGTCCAGCTGCTCTGGGGCCACCCTAGAGCCGTGCTGCTCACACAGACATTAACTGCTTTTTATCTTGGAAGTCAGAGCTGCTGGCTCTCTGCGCCAGGTGTTGCCACCACAGCTGTGTTCACTGAGGAGCAGAGGTTTTGGTGCCAGAGGTTAAGCCTGGCCTAAGCCGGGCGAGCGGACGCCACCGAGCTGCAGTGGAGGAAGAAGGATTTGAGTGCATGGTTCCCTGCTGCAGGCATTTGGGTGCTTTTCCTGTCTCCACTGGGGCTGCTTGGGCTGGAGGAACGTTAGAAATGCCACTTGTGGCTCTGTGTTCAGTGAGAATTCTGCATCTTGCACGGGACAGGGCAGCTGTTCCTGTGGGAAGCTGGGGGATCATTGGAAAGYGTTGGTAGCAAGTGGTGGGAGAGGCTGAGGGAGTGATTTGTGTAGAGCATCACTGAGCTGGGCAGGGCACAGGAACAAAGGCACATTGGAGGTGTCCTTGCACGGGCACTCCTTTGGCAGAATATTTCTTGAGTGATGGAGTGGAGGGCTGTTCCTTCTCCATGCAAAAGAATCCCAAAATTCCAAATAAGGAAGCTTGGGTTGGGAAGAACAATCACAGRTGGTGCCACAAATGTCCTTGGGGACAGGGATTATCCCGTGAGGGTCAGCACAGRGTGGAATCCATGCTTTTGGGAAGAGGAAAGGTGTCCCTGTGCCCCACCAGAGGGGCACTGTATTCCAGATGTTTTTAAATATTCTGACTCTGTTCTGAGAGGCTTTTTGAGGTATTTTGGTTGAGGAAGGTTTTAGTCTCTTCACAAATTCAGTTGGAGATGTGTAAATACAACAGCTGGATTTGTTCCTGTTTGGGGAGATGAACACAGAGTGTGAAATGTCCTTTGGGATAAAGTGAGCCATGGTAAATCAGCTCTAGATCTCTGGTTCCCAGGTTATTCTGGTGTGTGAATTTAACTGCTGGGGAAGGTCCTCACAGAGCMAACTTCCCAGCAGTCTCCCAGTGCTTTTTTTTTGCTGAAATGGTTCATTTTGGTGAATGCTGGGAAGAGCTTTCCAAACCACTGGTGGTCGATTGATCAGGAAGCAGTCCTTAGCACACTTTCTTAGGAGAGCTGCCGTGGCAGCAGCAGTGTTCTTGGCAGAGTAAGTATGGAAGCCCCCCGTGTTGATTCCCCACACCCTTGGAGTGAAGGGAGTAGTGAGTGTTCATGAAAAACTGTCTCTGCTTGTTCTGTCTGTGTGCCTCCTCCACRATCCCAGAATTAAATGTTGGTTTATTTCTCAATCAATAAAGATCCAGCTCCAGGTCCTACAGGGGGTCTTCCACCCCAAGGAAAAGATCTTACTCCAGCTCCCGCTCCTCGTCTTCCCCCGAGAGAGGCAAGAAGCGGAGCCGCTCTAGATCCTCTTCCTCTGGTGATCGCAAAAAAAGGCGCTCGAGATCACGGTCACCCGAAAGGTTTGGGTTTATGTAGCATAAGAATGGCTGTATTGACATGTGTGATGGTTTACTGTAGTTATCCAAGGACTGAGATTCACTGGGAAACAACTGAATCTGAGCAGTTAGAAAGTCGTTTCCTCACTCGCCCTACTCTTTGCTTTTGTTAACCCCTCTGTAATTGCTTTTTTTTTTGGTTTTAAATAATGTTTCCCCCCCCGTCCAATGAAATTCCTCCTGGTAGGAGCATGTTCTGTAGAAAGACCTGGCTCACCCTTCTTTCAGTGTGTGACAGTGTTAATGTGTTCATTACYGAATTATTTTGTTAAGTAAACATTGCATTGAAATAGAAACTGTATTCTCCTCTCAGTATTAAACTTAGACTTTTAGTWTTAAATTAATGCCTTAAAGTTACTTGTATATTCTTGTAAGGCCCCCATGAGATATACTTGGCTTCCAGCTATGGTAGGATGCTGCTCAAAGTGGGTGCCAGGATGAATCTGAGCTCATTTCTGTGCATGCTTTCTCCATTTGTATCTTGCAGACGCCGCAGATCTTCCTCCGGATCCTCCCATTCTGGTTCCCGTACGAGTTCTAAAAAGAAATAATGTATTAAAGCTCACACTTACCAAAACCCACCAAAATTCCAGTCAGTGCATGAGACATTTTTAAGAAGTTGGTGTCTTACTTGGTCAGAAGTGCTCAATCTGCTAGTAGAGGTGCATGTCTGTCCTGGCTTTCTGGCAAACTGCAGCTTTGTTCATCCATCACCCAAACCCGCAGTAGCATTTTAAGCCATAAACTCCCCGGCACAGGGGGAAGYTCTGTGGTGTAGGTAGAGGGGGGTTTCATTCTTTTTCAAGATCAGTTCCTCCGTTGCTGGCTCCCTGAGCTGGAGGAGCAGGTTGGGGATGTCCTGGCACAGCTCTCTGAGTTTCCCAGAGCAGGATGGAGCTCCCGTGGGACCAGGGCAGGGGCAGGGCTGGGGCACCCGGGGCCAGCAGTGGGGCCTGGGGCTGAGCCCTTGTTGTTTTGCCACGTAGCAGTGCCAGTGCAGATGGACACCCCTGTCTAGCAGCTCAGACCTGCCCCCAGTCCATCRTGATTGCAGAGGGAATTAGCTTCACTGCTGGCCAGGGAGGACGTTTGCAGGCAGCACAGTGCTGTGGCTGTGCTGCTTTCCAGAGCCTGGACTCCGGGATCCCTCCTTACAAACGGATCACTTGGGATCTGCTCTTGGGCTGCAGGAGTGTGGAACTGGCTCCTTGGAATCAAGGGAAGCTTCTGCAGGCCGCCTGTAAAATTTCCTTTGGGGCTGACTAGAATTTTCAAGGTATCTTAATTTTATTTTTCTTTAAAAATGAGAGTGAATAAACTGTGTAGAAAGTTCTGGCATCTGCAACATCTTCATCGATCATTCTTTCTCCAACATAATTTATGGCTTAAAATGCTTTATGGAATCCATTTGAGTAYAAAACTTGGTCTCTCTTGAGCTCCGTTTGGTTAAGAAAGGTTTAAGTTTCTTCAGTGCCATCACAAGGTAAGTATGGTAAGGAAAGTTCTTCTTTTTAAGCAAGCAAAGAGCAATATACCTTCATTTATTTCAGTAATAAAACTGCCAGATTTGCTGCTTGTTTTGATAAACTGCACAGAAACAAACGGAGCAAAACTCGAAAAACTCCATTCTGCTTTTTTTTTTTCTCTCTCTTTTTTTTCTCTTTTTTGAGCCACGTCTTAAGGACTGGTCTAGAAGCAAAATGTTTTTGGTGTAGAGGTATTTTGATAAATCTCTTTGCAGAAAAAAACGCAGTYTCTTCTTTAATGCTTTCTTTTCTCTCTAATTTCCATGCTAAATGTGTGTAGGTTGCACAAGAGCAGGTTAGTCTGTAACTGTGCCTCTGACTTCAACGTCCAGCTAAACTGTAAAACCAGATCAAGTAGACGCTCTGTTGTTAGCCTTGGGTTTTCTTGTGCTTTGTATTCCAATTGTTGCTGTACTTAACAGATGAGAGGTTTTAAATTTAGCAACTGATAGGCCACAGGCAAAGCAGGAGGATGGTTCGTTTGGCTTAGAGAACGTGTGAGGCAAAACCATGCTGTAGACAAGTGTAAATAAAACCTGTGAGTCAACTGTGCTCGAGTGCTTTGTCTTGGGGACCCTCAAAGCTCCCTGACCCCGATTCCCTGTCCCCTGCACTGACCCTGCTTCCCTGTCCCCTGCACTGACCCTGCTTCCCTGTCACCTGCACTGACCCTGCTCCCCTGTCACCTGCACTGACCCTGATTCCCTGTCACCTGCACTGACCCTGCTCCTGCCTCTCAGCTCACCTGGCCCATGGATCCCACGAGTTCACATCCTTGCAGTCCTTTAAGTCTTAAAATTTCTTTAATTTCAACAGCAAATGGGCTTTTACAAAACTTCAGGGTGTTTCCACAGAATCATGGAATACCTTGGAATGGATGGGACCCCCAGGGATTGTTGATCCAGACACCCCCACAGCCCCACCCTGGGCATCCCTGGGAGCAGGGTCCAAAGGCTTCTGGAGCTGTGGCTCTAGTGAAGAACCTTCCCAAAATCCACCCTGAGCCTGCCCTGGCCCAGCCTGAGGCCGTTCCCTCTCCTGTCCCTGTTCCCTGTTCCCAGATCCCAAATCCCCCCCGGCTGTCCCTGCTGTCAGGGACTTGTGCAGAGCCACAGGGGCCCCCCTGAGCCTCCTTTGCTCCAGGCTCAGCCCTTTCCCAGCTCCCTCAGGGATTCTGCAGCCCTTTCCCAGCTCCCTCAGGGATTCTGCAGCCCTTTCCCAGCTCCCTCAGGGATTCTCCAGCCCTTCCCCAGCTCCCTCAGGGATTCTCCAGCCCTTTTCCCAGCTCCCTCAGGGATTCTCCAGCCCTTTCCCAGCTCCCCAGCCGTGCCGGGCTC
>CADDXX010001375.1:0-10146 GCA_902810485.1 Alauda arvensis
ATGCAGCCGCTGCAGGGAGCCTGCCCCGCGCCTATTGCTACGAGATCAGCCTCACCACGGGCTCGGGCAACAGCGAGTTCAAATTCCTCAAGCCCATCCTCCCCAGCCTGCCAGCACAGCCCTGTGCCACGGGCCAGGGCCCTGCTGAGGGACAGGATTTCCCCTGTGTCCCTGGCAGCACAGACGACATGGCACCAGACAGTGCTGGCACTCTCTCTGCAGGACACTTCAATGCTCTTTCCTTCAACTAGCTGGGGTCTGCACTGACAGAGGCTTCAATGCTCATGGGAGGAGGGGATCCTGCCTGCAGTATGTGGTAATGGTTTCTGCAGAGAAAACCTCTGTTTGCAATTCGTGTACTTAATATCATATAAGTTTTAAGTGAGAAGAAAAGTTTTTTGCCACTACAAAAACACAAAGAGGCAAACAAAAGATACTCAGKTTCCCTCACTGAGGCAATAGTATGTTTCAACCCTTTTATGGTGATTTCTGATGAGCGTTAAGACTGGGGTTAGCTCTCCGTTGTTCTCCTTTCTCTCTTGCTGTCCAGCAAGACAGTGGAGCTTTTCTTCTGTCCTGTGACACAAKGGCACGGTTTGGCAGACAGATCTCCTCCTTCAAAAAAATGTACAAAACCCATTGCCCAGCTCAGGAAAGCAATGATTTTGAGAGTACAGTGTCACARTGTTGTGTGAGGACTGGGCTCTTTCTTCCCTGGGTTTTGGATACCTCTGTCTGAGATGTGTGGGCTCTGTGTGCTTTGGTTTCCTGTCAGTCAATATARCCACTGTGTCTGTGTATGAATCAATACTGCTGCCTGGTGAAYGGTGGAGTTGCTCCCATTCAGCCTTTGCACTGCAGACAATTGCAGTTCATCTGGCAAGAAGAGTGTTTTAACTCTCTGAGTACAGGAGTCTCATCCTCTCCAGGGCAGAGAAGAGCAGTAAAATCTASAACAAAATATTATTTTTGCCCCATAAAGCAGTGCTCAGTTCTGTCTCTTTGAAATACAGAAATATAATAGCACAAATGGTGTTTGATTTATTATAGCTGTACAAAGTTTTGAAAACATATTCATTTCCTTTGGCTACCTTTCATGAAAACTCCCTAAGTCCTTCAGAGAGCATTTTCTGAAGTGTAGAATGAACATGATATAGTAAAAGGGAGGTTGATCTTGGTCTTCCTATTGTTCCTACATACAGTGGTTTCTTGCTGGGAGAACAAAGCTGTCCCCATGTGATTTTCTCCATCTGTGTTAGAGTATTTGCATTCCATTTTTGCTCTTTCTCCTGCTACTCTCTGAACTGAGTTTGAACACYGTCTTTCCTTTTCTGCTTAAGGACTGCCACCCCATGTATTATAACTGATTACTTGAATGATGTCTGTGATGTACAGAATATTCAGAAAGCCTCAGGCTGTGTTTTGTTGAAGTTATAAAGTTTAGCATTATAAACTTGGATATCCCTGAGTGTAAAAGTGAAATAAATTGAACACCTGAATGCCTTGTGTGGAGACAGTCTTCATATTTTCCTTTGGCCTACGTAGTTGGTTAGGGGGCACATTTTTCCAGTTTCAAGATGCAGCTGAAACAGCATTCAGGAAAATTGGGAGGACAATGAAATTGCTATCAAGCCTCTTTGGTTCTTTTGAGCAYTGACCTTCTGGCTGGGATGGAGCCCAATGATGGGCAGGTCAGGGGAAACTAGGCCCTACCTCAACAGASGCCCTCAGTGGGCTCTGCCTCTGTAAAGCTGTGATGTAGGGAGTGGCCTTTTCAAATCCTCTGACAGCTGCATCTGCACATGGCAATTAYGAGGTGTTTGTAACACTTTGGGTGTAGGAATTTTGGAAAAGAATGGCACAAAACCAGGAAGTACTTCCCTTGGGAAGTATTTTTTGGGAATGCCTGGAGGTGGGGATTTAGWGAGTAAAAACTGCTACCAGGGAGAAGCTTTGATATCATGAAACACAGAGGACTACAGCAGGACTACTTCCACAAGGCCCAGATGAAAARGTAAGTCCTGGGGAGGGAATGGTGTAATGATGCTGACCAGAWGACTGATAACATCAAGGATTAAATTATCCATTATCCAGTTAATTTGGGAAGACACAGGCCTCTGCTGTGCTGTTCTGCTCCACAAATACATTGGTGGARGGTTAGATTAATCTCATTTTAACCGAAGAACCTGCAGGTAGGTTCCCCCTCACCACTGCTGAGAAAGCTACCTGCAAGCAAGAAGTCTGYATGCAAACTTCCTTCACTGGAACTCTAAAACTTATTTATAAAACTGATATATTGTATGAAAGTCCTGTAATGTCTTGAYTAAGTGGAACAGGAGCACTCTTCTTTTCTTAGGACCAGGATCTGCTTGGCATTCTGTGTGTGGTTGAATTCCTGTGTGAAYTTACTTTTACTAAAGGTTCTCCACATCTAAAGGGATGTAGGACTACCTATGCTAATCTTTTCCACTACTGTGTGTTATAAAAAAGAGTTGGTGTGTCTCTGTTACTGGGACGACTAGGGACCATCACTTTCCGTTGTTAAACTTCTGGGGTTTGGATCATTCCAGTTTGATGTTTCAAGTGTCTGAGGCAGTTCATAAACAGATGGTTTATTATGGCTTTTACCCTGTGAGATGGGGAGGCAGTGTCCTGTCTTGAAAGGCCTGAACACACTGCTGAGTTCTCCCAAGAAACTCACTGGAGGTGCCATTTAGGAAGGATCAAGTCCTTAGTCCAGCCCTCCTTAACAGAAGAAATGTTTTTCTGGACTTGTCAGTCATCAACACAGATGAGCTAATCAGAGATATCAAGATTGGAGGCAGCCTGGGCTGCCATGATCATTCACTGGTCAGGTTCATAGTCCTGAGGGATRTGGATCAGGCAAAGAGTAAAGTCAGGACTGTGAATTTTAGRAAAGAAAACTTCCAGCTCCTAAAGGATTTAGTCAATGGGACCCCTCAGGGGAAAGTGCCTTAAAGGACATGGGAGCAGAACAGAGCTGGCAGATCTTGGGGGATGCTTTCCATACAGTGTGTGACCTCTTGAACCCATGTAGGAAATCAGGAAAAGGGAACAGACCAGCATGGCTGAGGGAAGACTTGCTGGTCCAGMTAAGGAGCAAGAAATAAATGTGTAGCAGTGGGATCAGGGAGARGTGTCCTGGGAAGAGTATGGGGATGTTGGCTGGTTGTGGTGGGATAGGGTCAGGTKGGCCAAGGCATGGCTGGAGCTGAACTCTACAAGGAATGCGAAGAACAGCAAGAAGAGCTTCTACAGGTAAGTCAGATTGAAGAAGGTTAAAAACCCCTGTATGTATCCTGATGAACACAACTGACAAACTGATAAAAACCACCACGAGAAGGCTGAGGTACTTGGCCATATCTTTGCCTCAGTCATCACTGACAAGGTCTCTTCGCACACCTATCAAGTGGATGGAGCTCAAGGCAGGGACTGGGGGGAATAAAAGCCCCTCCCACTGTAAGAGAGGATCAGGTTCGAGACCACCTGAGGAACCTGAACATATAAAAGTCGGCTGCTGGCTTGTGCTGTCACATGKAGTTTGGAAATCTGAGGTTGCTAATGGCATCCCAATATTAAGATATATTGGCAGAAGAGGTGAGGGAAATAAAAAGGTCATCCAACCATGACTGCTGAAAAAGCTGGGAAATTAGTGAGGGAAATTGCGGTTATGAACTAATGGACTCTGACTAGTAATACTTCTGCTTCAGAGAACATGATATCAATATTGTATCACCATTACAAAAACATTTTCCTGTGCGGTAGAAACAACACAAGGAAGCCTCTGCCTTCTTACCGGTCTTGATTAGCTTCTCAAGGAAGAGATGGGCTGGAGAAAAGCACAAGGCAGGAGGTTCCCGCTGAACGAGGCCCGATGTCTCCGTGGCGCTGTGCTGTCCCCGCGAGCTGTCCGTGTGCGCCCGGCAGCGCTCGGTGCCTGCAGTGCCGGGAGGAGGCTGCGAGCGCCGCTGTTGACCGAGAGGAGCGAGAGGAAGCTCGGAGCKCTGCAGCCCCGCCCGCTGCGGACAGGATCTCCTGCCCGCTCCCTGACTCGGCAGACGCCGGATCAGGATCGTCCCCGCGGTGTGGATCGGTGCTGGAGTGAGGCGAAGGGACCGGGAGCGGTGAGCCGGAGGAGAAATTAGAGCAGAAGCGGGAGCCGGTTCGAGATCGGCAGTCGGCGGGACGAACTGCCCGCCGTGGTGCGGTGCCGCGGCGGAGATGTGCGCGGYGGGGAGGCGCTGGGGCCGGCGGCAGCGAGCTCTGCTCTGGGCCGTGCTGCTGGCGGCGTGGGAGGCGGCGTGGGGGCAGCTGCGCTACTCCGTGCCCGAGGAGCTGCCCAAGGGCTCGTTCGTGGGCGACGTGGCCAAGGACCTGGGSCTGCAGCTGMCGGYRCTMMGMGACCGAGGGGTCCGMRTKGTMTCGGAAGGTAGSAMGCARTATTTCDCTCTGCACGGGAAGACGGGACATTTAGTGACGGCGGAGAGGATCGACAGAGAGCAGCTGTGCCGGCTGGTGGAGAAATGCGTGCTGCGCTGTGAGCTGATAGTGGAGGGKGARATGMARKTYTAYRRAATMGAAGTGGAGATCACGGACATTAACGACAAYGCCCCSAGCTTCAARGARGTTGAGMTGGAWGAGAGAATGRGTGAGACGACAGYCCCRGGRTCGCGGTTTCCCCTGCCAGACGCTCATGACCCGGACTGGGGCCGGAATTCGCTGCAGAGCTACGAGCTGAGCGGCGACGAGCACTTCTCGCTGGCCGTGCAGGCGGGCCCCGGCGGCGATCAGCGTCCCGAGCTGGTGCTGGCGAAGGCGCTGGACCGCGAGGAGGCGGCGTTTCACGAGCTGGTGCTGAGGGCGAGTGACGGCGGCGATCCGGCCCGGACGGGCACGGCTCGGATCCGTGTGACGGTGCTGGACGCGAACGACAACGCGCCCGTGTTCAGCCAGGCGGAGTACACGGTGCGTGTGCCCGAGGACGTGCCCGTGGGCTCCGTCCTCGTCACTGTCACGGCCACCGACGCCGATGAGGGTCTGTACGGTCGTGTGAAATACTCTTTGAAGAAAGTGTCCGACATGGCATCAGATATCTTCCACGTTGACTCTGAAACTGGAGCAATCACTCTGTTGCGAAGCCTGGACTTCGAGGAAGGAAACTCTTACGAATTGGAGGTGCAGGCACGGGACGGAGGACAGTATTTCGACATTGCCAAAGTCACGATCAGTGTGACAGATAAAAACGATAATGCGCCAGTAATTTCAGTGAGGTCGGCACTAAATGAGATTTCTGAGGATGCCCCATCGGGAACGGTGGTTGGCCTACTACACGTGCATGACCGTGACTCGGGAGCGAATGGCGCCGTGCGCTGCTCTCTCGACGGGGACGTCCCATTCCGCTTAGAGAAATCTTTCGAGGATTACTATCGTGTGGTTACAGCGAGAGAACTGGACCGAGAGCAGGTGTCGGAGTACAACGTGACGGTGCGGGCGGCCGACGGCGGGCGGCCGTCGCTGCAGAGCAGCGCGGTGCTGGCGCTGCGGGTGCTGGACGTGAACGACAACGCGCCGGTGTTCGCGGAGGAGCGCTACAGCGCGCGGCTGGCGGAGAACAACGCGGCGGGCGCGCTGGTGCTGCGGGTGCGCGCGACGGACGCGGACTGGGGGCAGAACGCGCGCGTGCGCTACCGGCTGTCGGAGGGGCGGGTGCGGGGCGCGCCGCTGTCGTCGTACGTGTCGGTGCAGGCGGAGACGGGCGCGCTGTACGCGCTGCGCTCCTTCGACTACGAGCAGGTGCGCGAGCTGCAGCTGTGGGTGCGTGCGGAGGACGGCGGCGCGCCGGCGCTGAGCAGCAACGTGTCGGTGCGGCTGCTGATCGCGGACGAGAACGACAACGCGCCGCAGGTGCTGTACCCGCCGGCGGCTGGGGCGGCGGGCTCGGGCGGCGCGTGGTCGGGCGTGGAGCTGGCGCCGCGCTGGTCGGAGGCCGGCGCGCTGGTGGCCAAGGTGGTGGCGGTGGACGCGGACGCGGGGCAGAACGCGTGGCTGTCGTACGAGCTGGCCAAGGCCACGGAGCCGGGGCTGTTCCGCGTGGGGCTGCACAGCGGCGAGGTGCGCACGGCGCGCTCGCCGCTGGCCCGCGACGCGGCGCGCCACAGCCTGGTGGTGGTGGTGAAGGACCACGGGCGGCCGGCGCTGTCGGCCACGGCCACGCTGAGCGTGGTGCTGGCCGAGAGCGTGGCCGAGCTGCTGGCCGAGCTGGGCAGCGCGGCCGAGGAAGCGGCGGCGCCGGGCGAGGCGGCCGGCAGCCTGACGCGCTGGCTCGTGCTGGCCGTGGCCGCCGTGTCGTGCCTCTTCGTCGCCTTCCTGCTGCTGCTGCTGGCGCTGCGCCTGCGCCGCTGGCGCCGCCGGCACCYGCTGCCGCCCGACGGCGGCGCCTTGCGCGGCGTGCCCGTCTCGCACTTCGTGGGCATCGACGGCGTGCGCGCCTTCCTGCAGTCCTACTCGCACGAGGTGTCGCTCACGGCCGACTCGCGCAAGAGCCAGCTGCGCTTCTCGGGCGGCAGCTGCTGCGACACCCTCCCGGCCCGGCCACCAGATGAGGCTTCAGGTGATCTTGTCCCTTCAGGATATGAAATTGTCGAAAGCGGCGGGCAAGTTGCCTTTCAGGTACGTTAATATTTAAACTTAATTTAGTGGACGTGATTTTTAGSATTCTTAGGCTAGCCACAGATACTTCACCGTCTTGGAAACCAGGTTTTAAGATAGTCACGCACTCATGAATGTCATCTCCTCCACGCATGCTGAGTCTTCCATGTTCTCTACCAGCTTGCCAGAGCTCTTTTTATCCAGCTTTCCTCAAGGCTGGACGGTTCTTTCGCATGTGCAACTTCACAAAGATATCTCATTCTTTTGGTCTTTAACTGACGGTCCTTTGAAATTGTTTAAAGACTGCTAGTACCCGGTTCCCAGCATTTCACAGTAATCCCCTGTATCACCTCTCAAATTCCGGTTGAATTCGRGGATCTTGTAGCTTGAAATCTTACACTTTGAGGTCCCAGATTTCTCCCATATCCGTCTTCAACAAACGAATTATTCAGTTCCTCTTAGGGGCATTTAAAGAGATTTGTATTAAATGGTGAAGAATTCCTCTGATCGAGTTTTTTCTCACTGCTGAGTTTCATGACTTAACCTTTGGATTCGATACAAATGTAGTTGTCRATTACCATGCAGACATAATCACTGAAATAAAGTTTATTTACTAGAATATGAATAAAAAATACTTAAATGCAAAGTACGATTCATCACTATTTATAAAGTAGCTACTTTTGGAACGCGAGTGAATCTTGAAAACACGGACTTTGACAATGTTTCGGTGTGTGATGCATGAAAATGTGTGATGGATTGTTACAGGCAATCCATCCAAGTATAGGAGGCAGTGAATTTTCTGCTACATATTTCTACAGAATTCCCCTGTCCCCAGTAAACAACCATATATATTAATCTGTCGACATCTTGTGGAGATTCTCAAAGTCTTGTGTGGCTTCTGAAACACTACAAATTCAAATCCACGTCTTGTTCTGACAGCACGTTATTTGTTACCATAAGTTGTGTATAGGTACAGCAGGAGGGGAATGAATTATCCTTCACTAGATGAACTACCACAGTTAACAGGAAACCGTCTTCTAATGAGATATTACTGGTCCGGGTAGGATATCTTGACACTGGCATATAAAAGAGCCAGGACTGGAGAATGTRCCAGAACACCTCCTTCGAGAAGATAATGTGGAGAGTTTTCAAACCTCTCCTTGTCTTCTGCATAAAGGGCTGCATAAGCCTTCATTCAGGATATTTGTTGTTATCTTTTTGTTTGTGGGTTTGGCGATTTTTTCTTTCCCGCAAGAGAGACGAGGTTCTAATTTACAGATAAGACAAAACGGCTTTGTGCAAGGAATCTGTTTACTCTTGGTTGTTCGAACACCCATAAGTGGAAATGTTCTTTAACGACTTATACCAGCTACAGTATCCACTTGTTTGGGATATCAGGGAGTTGTTTGTGTGATACACACACAAGATTCGGGGTGGGGCTGTTATGGGTACTGCTAAGATGATGATGAGCTTTGAATRTCGAAAGGGATGGAATCAGGGCTGATGTGACCTATGTGGCGTTCTCAGCGCCGGGGATTCCCAGCTTCGATTGTCCATCAACCACTGTTCAAAGCTGGAAAGCCTTGTGTTAGCCGGGGATCTCTCAGCTACCGTAAATAAACCCACTATSACCATCAGTGTTTCAGCGTTCGATCCGCCTTGCCTTTTCCCTCACGGAGGCGGCACGATGGCAGCGGGGACACGAGCGCCCCGCCCAAGCGATCAGTAAACTGACAGTGGGGCAGAGATTAAGGTCCTGCCCACAACCCTCAAGAAACGGCGGAGGTTCTGACCGACAGAAGACTTGCAAGTGTAACCGATCCAGACAACAGGATTCCTAGATGCACGGTTTCGGTAGTGACAGCGATTTTCTGTTTCTCGATCCTGTCAACATCTGTATTTTCCAATCCTTCCCGATTCAAGGGACTGCAGATCAGGACCTTCAGGCTGCTCTTTTTCTTGGGCGCTGCGGTTCTCAGGCAAGGACTCAGGGTGTCACTGTTGGCCAAGGCGGAGGAGCCGCTCAGCTGTCGGCTCCTCCCCGGCGCCTCCGTACCCTGCTCCGCACTGCGCAGAGAAGAGAGAAAAAGCAGGAACCGCTCGGATCAGCCCGCCCTCCGATCGGCAACAGAGATTTAATTTGTTTATTTATCTCGGGTACTGATTCAGGTACCCGGAAAGCCTCATTTTAAACCGTCCGCAGAATACCCTTCAGGAAAACCTGGGAATGGAGGTCAGATCGGCAGCGCAGGGCTGGGCAGGCTCTGGGCGGATCGTTTTGCTGGGCGCGCTGCTGCTGTGCGTGTGGGGCCGGGCGTTGTCCGAGCGGCTCCGCTACGCCATCGTCGAGGAGCTGGGCAGGGGCTCGCTCGTGGGGCCGCTGGCGCGGGACCTGGGGCTCAGCGCGGACGAGCTGCCGGCRCGCAAGCTGCGGCTGAGCGAGGAGAAGCAATACTTCACGGTGAATGAGGAGAACGGGAAYCTGTACGTGAACGAGAGGCTGGACCGGGAGGAGATGTGCGGCGAGTCGGCGAGCTGTTCTGTCAGCTTCGAGGTGCTGGTGCACAACCCTCTGAACGTTTTCCACGTTGAGGTGGCCATCGAGGATGTGAACGACAACTCCCCGGCTTTCAGGAAGGCTTCTTTGGACCTCGAGATTGGTGAATGGACGCTTCCCGGTGCTCGGTTTTCGCTGGAGACGGCACGAGATACTGACGTGGGAAGGAATTCGCTACTTACTTACCAGCTTACCAGCAACCCGTCTTTCTCCCTGGCCTTAAAGGACAACACCGACGGAAGCAAGCAGCCGGAATTGGTGCTGGAAAAAGCTTTGGACAGGGAGAAGCAGAGCTCCTTTGAGCTCGTGCTGACGGCGGTAGATGGCGGGGACCCCGCGAGGTCCGGCACTGTCCAGATTCGGGTCAATGTGACAGACGCCAACGACAACCCACCCGTGTTCAGCAAAAGCCTCTACGAAGCGCGGGTGGCTGAGAATCTGCCGGCAGGGTCGTTGGTGCTGCAGGTACTGGCGACAGATGCGGACGCGGGCACCAACGGGCAAGTGTCCTACACCTTCAGCAGCGTCCCAGACAGTATCAGCGCATTGTTTGCTGTCGAGGAGGAGACTGGTGAAGTCAGTACGGTGGGTCCCCTCGATTTCGAGGAGAAGAGTAAATACATCTTCGGCCTGGAGGCGAGGGACGGAGGGGGTTTGGTATCACACTGCAAGGTGCATATAGACGTCACGGACGAGAATGACAATGCGCCTGAGATCACCATTCTGTCGCTCTCCAGCCCGGTACCCGAGGACGCGCCGGCCGGCACCGTGGTGGCCGTGCTGAAAGTGCGGGATAGAGACTCCGGCGAGAACGGTCAAGTATCATGCGAGCTGTCGGGCGAGGCGCCTTTGTCGATCGTGGCGTCGCCGGGCGGCTCGTACAAGGTGGTGACGGCGAGCGCGCTGGACCGCGAGCAGGC
>CADDXX010001376.1:0-14645 GCA_902810485.1 Alauda arvensis
CCAGAGATTATCCAGAGCCGCTTGGAAGTGAAATGCCCATCATTCCTGAGCCCCGCGGCCATGAAATAGCTGCATTGTCTCCTGGGTTTAAAAAGCTCCAGGCCTGCCTGGGGTTCTGGTCCAGATAAGAGATACCG
The DNA here is from genome assembly GCA_902810485.1 of Alauda arvensis. Lineage (NCBI taxonomy): Eukaryota > Metazoa > Chordata > Aves > Passeriformes > Alaudidae > Alauda > Alauda arvensis. The sequence goes on from CADDXX010001376.1 coordinate 138, forward strand.
CTGTGGGTTTTTTCCCTAATTTCCAGGAGCTTTGTCCCCCCCTTCCTGGCCTGTTCCCGTGGCTAATCCTGCTGGAAAACTCCCTAAACCAGCGTGCTGCTGCGCAGATTAATCGCTCAGAAACGCGTGTCCTGGGCTGACCCTGCTCTCCGGAGCCTCTGTGCTCCCCAACCCTTCCCTGCCTGGGCTGGGAGGCTCCTGTCCCACTCCACCAAGAACCCCTGACCCCAAAGGGCTCCTTGCTGGGACCCAGCTCCTCTCCACTGCTTGGATCCCACGGGAGCAGCCCGGGGCAGCTCCTGCAGCTGTGCCTGAGCTGAGAATGAACATTTCAGAAAGATCTCTTGTTACTTAAGCGGGATTTGAGTTTTCACGGCCGGGCAGCACGTGAGCCACGTGAGCCGTGTTTGGGGCAGCTGCTCGGGGCTTTGGGCACCTGATGCTCAGGGCTTTGGGCACCTGGTGCTCACAGGTTTGGGCACGCTGGGGCTGTCAGCCCTCGGTGGTGCTTGAGCTGGATGCCAGAGTCCCCCCCTGCCCGCGGGCCGGTGCCGCCCCAGGGAGGCATTTCCTCATTTTCCTCGCAGCTGCTTGCGAGTCCCAGCCTGCCACTGCCCCGGGCTTGGGCAGGTGAGCTGTCACCCCGAGCTGTCACCCCGAGCTGTCACCTCAAGCTGTGACCTTGAGGTATTACCCCAAGTGATCACCCTGAGCTGTCACTGTGAGCCATCACCCCAAATCGTCACCCCAACCCCTGTTCTCGCTCCGACTGCTGGACCACTGCTGCTCCCATCCCACTCCCCCCAGAGTGCTGACATCCCTGAGGTGATAATGCCACTGGAGCCTCCGTGATGAACCCCCCCATTGTCCCCTCTGAGCACTCCAGGGTTGGACAGGAGGGCAGTTCTGGCCTCTCTGGTGCATCCACATCCCTCAGGATGCCCTGGAAATGCATCCCACGCCACTCCCCTGCACAAGGGGTGCAAGGTCTCAGCCACCACTGGAAGTTGGCATGGAGTCAGCAGCACTGGGGCTGCTCAGACCCCTCTCCCTGGAGCAGCCACGTATTCCATGTGTCTGCTGAGGGGCTCAGTGCTTCTCTCCTCTCTGTGGAGCTGGCAGCAGTGTGATGTTTCCCAGCAAATCCTGGCGGGGTGTCTGGTGGTCCTGCTCACCCAACCCTTGGTCCTTGGTGTCCATCCTGTTCCTCCCTGGGTGACATCCTCTCTCTTCCATCTTCCCTGCAGAACAACTGGCAAACTGCACGGCGCTGAATTGCCAGCACCACTGCGCACCAACGCTGTCGGGCCCTGTCTGCTACTGCAACCACTCCTTCCAGCTGGCCGAGGACCGGAGGAGCTGCAGAGGTGGGTCTGGGCTGGGCAGAGCCCTCACTCCATGCTGGTGACCGTGGCTCCGCAGGGATGTGGCCAATGCCACCGTCTGCCAGCAGCATCAGGGCTTGGCTGCGTGGGGAAGGGGCTGGACAGACCTTGGCTCAACACAGGGCGGGTGGGATGGGATGGGATGGGAGGGATGGGATGGGACTCCCTTCCACTCCCAAAAGCCTGAGTGAGGAGCCCTGGGAATAAGGAAAAGGCTTTGTGTGCAGAGTCAGGGGCTGGCACGTGCTCCTGGCATCCCTGGCTCAGAGAGGATGGGGAAAACAGGAGAGGGTCCCAGCATTGGTGTGATGGAAACAAATGTGAAGTGAGGGGTTGTGATGGCTCCATCCCTTTCATGTGGTGGAAGGGACCGTTCCCAGCTCTGGTGCTGAGCTCTGGGGGGGGATGCATGGCTTTCATCTGCCAGAAGAAAGAGCAGCTGAGCCAGGGGTTTGGGAGCTGGAGATGGGAGGGATTTGGGGTGGGAATGGAGGTGCAGAGCTGGTGGGAGGCTCAGTGGCCAGGCAGGGGTTGTCCTGCTGCAGATGATGCTGGAGCAGGGTCGTGGGGTGGCCTTGAAAGTGAGGGTCCCTTTGATTCCTTGGGAGGCCACTATGAGGGTCCCTTCAATTCCTCTGGAGGCTGATGTGAGGGTCCCTTTGACTCCTCAGAAGGTTGATGTGAGGGTCCCTTGGATTCCCTGGTAGTCTGATGTGAGGGTCCCTTTGGCTCAGGGATCATCCCCTCCTCTCCAGCTCCATCCTGGAGAAAACTGGGAGACTTCATTCCCTCTCCAGGCAGAGAAAGAGGGGTTGTTTCTGGTCCAAACCTTGTGGTTTTTTTTTTCCTGTCTTTCCCAGACTTTGATGAATGCACCGTGTACGGCACCTGCAGCCAGACCTGCACCAACACCGAGGGCTCCTACACGTGCAGCTGTGTCGAGGGGTATCTCCTGCAGCCAGACAACAGATCCTGCAAAGCCAAGAATGGTGAGAGCCCCAGCAGGGACAGCTCTGCAGACCCTGCCTCTCCACGCCAGGCTCTTCCCTGCGGTTACAGCCGCAGGATTGAGGTTTGCCCTGACCCCCCTTTGTTCCCTCCTCGCCCCCAGAGCCCGTGGATCGCCCTCCCGTGCTGCTCATCGCCAACTCCCAGAACATCCTGGCCACGTACCTGAGCGGAGCCCCCGTGCCCAACATCACCCCCACCAGCGCCAAGCAGACCACGGCCATGGACTTCAACTACGTGGAGGACACGGTGTGCTGGGTGCACGTGGGGGACAGCGCCTCCCAGACCGTCCTCAAGTGTGCCAAGATCCCCAACCTGAAGGGCTTTGTGGAGGAAAGGTCCATCAACATCTCCCTGAGCCTGCACCGTGAGTGCCCGCTCCCCTCGGGACCCCCATCCCCAATTCCTTGTGGCTGCCCCTCGCCAGGTCGTGGTGGGTGAAATTGGGGAGGAGGCAGCTTTCCACAGGTCGTTCCCTTCCTTTTTGTTGTTATTTCTATCAAGTTTTGTAGTTTCTTGGTGTGCAGATATGAGGAATAGGGACACAGGGAGGAGTGGAGCTGCTACTTGTGCAGCAGGTTTTGGGATGGCTGTTTTTGCTTCCTGTGGTCCCACCCCAAAAAAAATGACCGAGTCCCACCCCAAAAAGTGACCAAGAGCAAACTCCCCACCCAGAGGTGCCTCTGTGGGTGCCACTGAGTCATGGTGTGAGTGGCTGGTGGCAATTCCCTTCTGCTGGTGGCTCTGTGGCCACAACGAGTGTGGTTACAGCTCCGTGTGCTGTTTGAGCTTTGCTGATCCCAGCTCTGCAGTCAGCATGGGAGGGACAGGTTGGGATTTCAGTGCTCTCCGAGCACTCCGAGAGGGGTCCCTGTGGCCTTCCAGCACCTTCCCTGCCTGAGCAGAGCAGTGGGGTCCTCCATGGGGAAAGCAGGTGGAGATGTGGGACACCATTCCTGTCACTGGTTTTATCCTTTGAGTGAGTCATTTGGGGGATCTGGAGTTTGCAGTGGGTCTCTGTCAGGTTTTTGCATCTCTGGCATCATCCCCCTGGGGGTTTCTTTTGCCTCCTGTAGCTGGGGAAGCTTCCAGGGGGGCCTGAAGCGAGGAGGATCCCCCTTACTCCTCCCACTGTGCTGCTGGATGAGCAGTGGCTCACCCAGAAAATCGTTTGAACTCCTAAGAATGGATCTCTGCAAAGGAGTGAAGCTGCTGGGTGGATCTCAGAGCACAGAGTGATTCTCTGCTCAGGGCAGTGGGGTGTGAGCTGGGGTCCCGGGGGTCCTGGGGGTCCCGGGGGTCCTGGGGGTCCCGGGGTCAGCGTGTGGCTGGGCTGGGCAGGCTGTGGGCACTGCTGAGGGTGTGTGTGCACGGTTAATTTAAGCTCACCCTGTGTATTTTTAGGGCAGGGTGTATTTTTAGGGAGAGGCCTCACCCTTTGGTCTCGCAGGCGATAGCACAGAGCGGAGCAGGGCTCGGCTTCCTGCTCCCCTCCCGGGATTCAGGGGGTGTCTGGGGTTTAAGGGGTGTCTGGGATTTAAGGGGGTCTCTTTTTTCGCTCCCCCCTCTCTGAAGGCTCCCTCAGAGTGAGCGAGGCTGCTTCATCAGCACAAAGGAAGTGGAGGAGTGAATTCCCCCCAGGGCTGAGTCGGGTGCTGGGGGCCTGGGATGAAGAGATAATGTCACTCTCCTGCAGGACACCGGCGAGACCCACGAATCCAATTAGTGGCTTCCCTCTTTATTCCCTTCTTTATGGCATTATCTGCTCCCAGCAGGAACGGGAGCCTCCCTGGTGCCTTGCTGCTAATGGGGCTTTAAGCTGGCATCTGATGGGGGGCAGATTGATGCCGAGGGGCTGGGAAGCAGCAGCTCCAGCTTCCAGGGGAGACCCGGGATGCAGAGCCTGGCTCTGATCGCTCCCCTGCCTCCCTGTCCTGCTCGGCTCCCGCGGAGATTCCTGTCACTTGTGCTGTGGGAGACGTGTTAAATGAAGGCTGTTAACAGCCCTTGGCACGACCCACTGTCCTCAGAGCTTTGCTGTTCCCCTGCTCCTTGCACTCCCCAAGCTTTTTGCTCTCCGCAGGCTCAGGAGCCGCTTCCTGCAGCGCTGCCCCCTCGGCTCCCACCTCGCTGCCCGTGGATATTTGTCACAGGCACTGATTTTTCTCAGTTGATCCGAGCTGGCTGCTTCCCTACCCCCAGGTCTTTTTTTTCCAGGGACACACTAAAAAATCAGAGGCTGCTGAAGCCTCCCATCCATTTCTCTCTCTCACAAAAATTCCCGCTTCGTGTTGGAATTGGATCGTTTCTCTCCGCCATCGGTCCCAGTGGGCTGGGTGGGGGGCTCTGGGCAGCTCAGGGCTTGGTGCCAATGGCCAGGATGGGTGGGATGATGGGTTCAGTGTGTCCCCATCTCCACAGGGACCTCGAGGGTGGCACTGTCCTGCCAGCCCCAGGAGCCCGGTGTCCCCGTGATGAGGATGAGGCACAAGCGATGGCACGGGAAGGGCTCGTCCTTCCTGCCAGCGCCGAATTGTAACAAGGGCAGCTTGTCTTATCCTTCCTGCCATCCCCCTGTCCCTCTCCTCCTCTCTGTGTGACAATCCCACAGTGTTCCTGTCTGGGACGATCCTGGCAGGCTCACGCTCAAGGACAGAGGCACGTGCCTGTGGCTGAGGCTGCTCCGACCCCCTCGGAGCATTGGGGTTCACTGTGAACCCCCTGTCAGCCCTGGGGCAGGGGACAGCTGGGGCAGGGCTGTCACAGCTCCCCTTGGACCCTCCGTGCTCCGTGGCAGATCCTTGACCTCCGGGGGACTTTGTGATCCCGTGGGTTTTTCTCAACCAGATTCCGGCCTCCACGTGTTCCCCCAGACAATGTCCTTGTTTGTTTGGAGTCGGGCTTCCAAGGAATTTCGGAGCCAAACAGAGCACTAAAAAAAAAAATAATAATTAAAAATCCGTCGCTGGGCTCTTGTGCTGCTCTTCCCGTGTCCCAGACAGGAGCCCTCTGCTCCTCCAGCTCCCCCAGCTCTCCAAGCTTATCCCGCTGGCCTTGTCCCTCCACCCCAGGACCGTTTGTCTGGGATCACAGCCTTGAGCAATCCTCGTGGCTCAGCCAAGGACCCGGGGCTGGGACAGCGGGGGAAGCGGCTGTGATGGGGGATTTGTGCCTCTTTCCATGGGATTCATGTCCCTGTCCCTTAGAGGTGACACCAGGAGATGGGAACACCTCCCAGAGGCCAGCACCGTCCTTAGGAGGCCACCTTGAGCTGGCAGCAGCCCAAGATTGTGCAGGTCACCTCTGGGCCTCCAGGCCGGCGTTGACAGAGGTGTTAAATCCCCGTCTCCGGTGCGCTGTGATCGGGTGACGCTCGGCTCGCAGGGGAAGGCAGGAGCCCTTTGCTTGGGCTGTGGAAAAATACTGGGGTGAACACGTGTCAGCAGCCACAGCTCTGGGCTGCCCTGTGGCTCTTGGGGTGGCTCCACTCTCCCTTTTCTTCCCCTTCCCCTCCCCTTCTTGCTCTCTTTCACTTTCTTTTTCCCCTTTTTTTCCGTGGCTTTTTTGCATGGTGGTGCCAGGGAATGCATTTGTTGTGCTGGCAGGTGCCTGGAGCCAGCGCTGCTTCATCCCAGCTCTGGTGCTGCTCCTTCCCCGTCCCAGTGCTGCTTTCCCAGTTCAGCACTGCTCTCCCAGTCCCAGCACCACTCTCCCAGTCCAGCACTGCTCTCCCAGTCCAGCCCTGCTCCTTCCCAGTCCAGCACTGTTCCTTCCCAGTCCCAGCACTGCTTTCCCAGTCCAGCACTGCTCCTTCCCAGTCCCAGCTCTGCTCCTTCCCAGTTCAGCACTGCTCTCCCAGTCCCGGCACTGCTCCTTCCCAGTCCAGCACTGCTCTCCCAGTCCCAGCACTGCATCCCAATCCAGCACTGCTCTCCCAGTCCCAGCATTTCTCTCCCAGTCCCAGCACTTCTCTCCCAGTCTGTCACTGCTCCTTCCCAGTCCCAGCACTGCTCTCCCAGTCCAGAACTGCTCTCCCAGTCCCAGCACTGCTTCTTCCCAGTCCAGAACTGCTCTCCCAGTCCCAGCACTGCTTCCCAGTCCCAGTACTGCTTTCCCAGTCATCACTGCTCCTTCCCAGTCCAGAACTGCTCCTTCCCAGTCCAGCACTGCTCCTTCCCAGTCAGAGCAGGCAGGAATTCTGCAGCTGGGCAGGATCCATGTGGGGCTGCTGGGAAAGGAGGTGCTGTGATTTATTATTTCTCCGTTGAAGGTTTGTTGTTCTCCTTTATAAAACAAGCCCCCGGGAAGGGGTTTGAAATATCAGGACATTTGATCCCGAGTGTATTATAAACCCTAAACTCTGGCAATCTGGCCACCATTAAAATCCCTTCCTGGGCAGCATCAATCCCGAGCCTCCCTGCTTGCAGGGTGTTTTCATTGACTCCATTTCAGCCCTGTCACTCGCAGTGTCCCGGTGCCAGCGGGCAGAGGGGCTCTGGGCTCTGGGACAGATTGATTTCAGGGCCGTGTTGCTCTGCAGAGCAATCCAAGTACATTTCTTCCCCCCACTTTGCATGGAAAGCTATTTTTCTTCCTTGCTGCCTCATCCTGGCCAAGAAAGAGGCTCCGACCTCACTTGGCAGGAGAGCGGGATGATTGGTAACTTCATCTCGTGGTTCCTTTCTGTTGGGTTTTGTTTTTTTTCTTTTAACTGTTTATGGCTGTTCTTGTGGCAGCCACAAAAGAAAGAGGGAGCTGAGGGAGAGCAGGGGATGGGGGAGAGCAGGGGATAAATGGGAGCAAGGGATAAATGGGAGCAGGACATAAAGGGGAGTAGGGGATAGGGGAGAGCTGGGATCAGGATGGATGAAAGCAGGGGTTGGAAAGAACAGGGAATGGGGAGAACAGAGAATGGGGAGAGCAGAGAATGAGGTGAGCAGGGGATGGGGACAGGAGGGAATGAGGGGAGCAGAGGATGAGTGGGAGAAGGGGACAGGGGAGAGCAGGGACCAAATGGGAAAGCAGGGATTGTGTGGAAGCAGGGGATGAAGGAGAGCAGGAGCTGAAGGGAGCAGGGGATGGGGAGAACAGGGACTGGGGGCCATGTCTGGAGCCTGCACTCACTCCAGCTTGTTGTGCGGCATGGGACAAAAATCACCACGATGGGTGGTTTTAATTAGTCTGTTAACAAAGGTGTGACACTCAGGACCCTGCTGTGGCTCTGCCCAGCACCTCTGGCTCCCCTTACCTGGTGTTTCCCCTCGCAGGGAACAGAAATAAATCCCCCAAGGGGACCGAGAGCCTCCCCACCCCCTCGTCCCCCCAGGCTGTGGTGACAGGGGTGAGCTGCATTCCCACTGGAATCGCCGGAGACAAAAGGGTGACACGAATGTCCTGACTCATCAGGATGCTCGTGCCCTGGGATGGGTTTGATTTCGCATGGACCGGAGTGCGTCTGTCCCCCCAGCACACATCTGTCTGTCCCAGCACACATCTGTCTGTCCCAGCACACATCTGTGTGTCCCCTCCCGCACTGCCTCGTGCCAGGGTCACTGCGGGAGCCCCTTCCTGGCCCTGCTGGCCCCATTTCTGCTTTCTCATCCTCCCTCCCTTCCCCCCCAGATCACCCCAGTGACACTCCCCGGGTTCCCGTCGAGCCTGTGTCTCTCTCCTCTCACCCAGAAGGAAGCCAAGTGCCCCGTCCCTCCCTCGGCCTCTGCGGAGTATTTGTGCCCCATGGAAYGGTCTCATTAAGGCAGAGTAATTAGCGGTCCCTTGGCTGCCCTCCACGCAGCCYCGGAGCTCGTTCCATCCCCTGTTCCTGCACTTCCCACCTCCGGTGCCTCAGCCAGGCTCCGCGGGGATGCTGCGGGGTTGAGCCAGGACACGGGGAGGAGTGAAAAGTTTGGGGTGTCCCCACCCTGAAGGGCTGGACATGGTGTCACTGAGGGGCTGGAGAGGTGCCAGTGATCCCCCTGGACACGGTTCCCTTTCAGATGCAGCCGTGGTGCTGCACCAGGGCAGAACATGGCTTGAAGAGGAGGCAAATTTGGGGTGTCCCCACCCTGGAGAGCTGGACATGGTGTCAGTGAGGGGCTGAAAAGGTGCCAGTGATCCCTTGGACACGGTTCCCCTTCAGATGCAGCCGTGATGCTGCACTGGGAGCAGAACATGGCCTGAAGAGGAGAAAAGTTTGGGGTGTCCCCACCCTGGGGAGCTGCAGATGGTGTCTCTGAGGGGCTGAAAAGGTGCCAGTGATCCCCTGGACACAGTTCCCTTTCAGATGCAGCCGTGGTGCTGCACTGGGGGTCAGAGGCACAGAGAACACACGGACTGGGGTGGGTTTCTGCAGAAGGGCAGTGCTCCACCACCTGCCATGTCCCCAGGCTGGGATGTCCCTCCGTGGGGTTCTGCCAGCCCGGGGGGTGCCGTGTCACCCCCGAGGAACGTTTGGCTTGTGCAGGGMGGGCGTGAGTGTGCTCAGAGCCCCGGGGATCCATCCCAGCTCCGAGTCAGACATCCTGGCCGAGGGCCACCGGCTTCCACCCAGCGGTTCCTCCTCGCCGCGAAACATCTCAGCAGAGAGAGAGGGGAGGGTGAATTTATTTATTTTTGAGCCTGGTTTGCCGAAGGAACGAGGCTGACGTGACGGCTGTGGATGTGTGTGGYGGTGGCCGTCCCTTGTGCTGTCCCCTCCTGCCCTGCTGGGACACAAGGACTTGGCTGTTCCTGGGAGCGAGGGGGGCCGTGCTGGACCCTCGGGGGCACGGGGGGTGTCTGTGGGCCGGGAGTTTGTCTTTGTGCTCGTCCTGTTAACATACTTCTAATTAAGGAAAATTGTCCCCAGGAGCAGTGTTTATCCACGGAGCGCGGTGCCGTCACAGAGACGGTCTTGTTCTCCCGCGGAGAGGATGTCTGTGGAGGAAAAGAGACAGAAATTCCTCCAGATTATGGTATTATGTAAATGTATCAAACGGATCATTCCCTATAAAAAAAAAAAAAAGGAAAGTAGGAAACCGATGTATTTGAGCAGCCCTGGGGACCGCATTCCTGACGAGCCTCCGTTTTCCTTGAGCCGAAACATTCGGAGACTTTTCCAAGCTGTTTTTCCGCCGGGGCCGTGCGCCGGCGGCTCCGGGTGCCCAGGGGTGGCTGCCTGGGTGGCAAATTGGCCACAGCCCCTGCTTGGCCCGTGGGGTGGGCTGTTCCTGGAGCAGGGGACGCGGTGTCTGCTGTTCTCCAGGCAGGATTTCCATGGGATGTGGTGTGGATGGGCAGCTCTGATGTGAACCGCGGGTTCTCCCGGCACTTGGGGTTTGTTCCCGGGCTGGTTCGCCCTGGGGAAGCAGGAGCTGGCTGTTGCCGTAGATGTGAGTTCATCRGACATCGATATTCTTTATTTATTTTTTATTTCTTTATTATTATTTATTTCAAGCCAGATGTTGGCGGCAGAGGTGGATTCGTCTCTGTTCTCTGTCCCATGTGTTGGGGCGAGGGGGAAAATGCTCCTCAGCAGAACGGGAATGAAGATTTGGTGTCAGAGCTCTGCGCCCAGTGATGTTTCTGGCTGCTTCAAGCAGAGCTGGGACCTCTCCTGCCCACCATCCCCGTCCTGCTCTCCTGGCAGTGCTCCCTTGAGGGGTAGCTGGGAAGGGGAGTTTCTCCCAGACTTAAAATCAYGGAATTAYTAARGCTGGAAAAGCTCTCTAAGACCCTGGAGTCCAACCATTMACCCAGYGCTGCCAGGTCATGGCTGAAACGYGTCCCCAAGTGCCACATCCACRCGTTTCAGGAGGAATTTCTTCATGGAAAGGGTTGCCAGGCATTGGAAGGGGCTGCTTAGGGAGGTGGTGGAGAGCCCATCCATGGAGGTGTCCAARGAACAACGGGATGTGGCACTCAGGGCTCTGGCGGGGATCGGTCCCAGGTTGGACTCGATGGCCCTGGAGGGTTTTTCCACCCTCAGGGAATTTGGAATGCAGGGATTTTTTTTGCTGCGTTGGTTCCTGAACGTTGAACCTCTGTGGAAATAGAGGGGGTTTCTCCTTTTCCTTGCTCAACCGTGCAGGAGTCTGGACTGGGTGGCTGCGTCCCCCCCTGCAGCTGTTTGGGGGACTGTCGAAATCCCTGGTTCAATCTGAGGGAAGATTGTGTGTTTCCTTCCTCCTCCCGTCAGGCCACAATTGATGTGTTTGCAGACTGCACAGCAACTGATTCATGCAGAGCAAAGTTATGTGCTGGGTCAGCAAAGCTCCTTCCCCAAAAAAAACCCACAGCCCTGCGGTGCCTTCGCTGGGAGTGGGGTAAAATTGGGTGGCCCGGGTTTAAGGGAGGGAGAACCTCGGGCTGCAGCTCCAGTGGGAAATGTGGGATCCGTGTGCCAAGGAGTTCTCGGAGTGGGGCTGTCCCCACCTGGAGCTCTGGGATCCTGGGCAGGAGAAGGATGTGGACAGAGGAGGTCGTGGAGATGCTCTGCCATGGAGCCAGGCTGGGAAAGCTGGGGGTGTTCACCTGGAGCTGAGAAGGCTCCAGGGAGAGCTCAGAGGCTTTTCCAGTGCCTGAAGAGGCTTCAGGAGAGCTGGRGAGGGACTTGGGACAGGCACCTGGAGTGACAGGACACAGGGAATGGCTTCCCACTGCCACAGAGCAGGGTTAGGTGGGATTTTGAGACAAAATTCCTGCCTTGTGAGCGTGGGGAGGCGCAGAGCAGCTGTGGCTGCCCCATCCCTGGAAGCGTCCAAGGCCAGGTTGGACAGGGCTTGGAGCGACCTGGGACAGTGGAATGTGTCCCTGCCCATGGCAGGGGGTGGGACTGAGATGATCTTTGCGATCCCTTCTGACCCGAACCATTCCGGGATTCGATGAAAAGGCAAATCCAAGCACGGCCTGTGACACACACAGAGGATTTTGTGGCTGGGACCTCAGGAACAGCTCGGTCGGGATCGCTGGGGCTGCGGCCGCTGTGAAACCAGGAAACATCTGTGCGGGTGGGTTTTTGGGGTTTGCTGAAGTTGCCAACCCGCCCGTGTTGAGCAACTTTTGATGAAGTTCTCGGTGCTCCCTCCGTCTGCCCTCCCTTGCTGGCAAGGCCACCTCCCCTCCCTGAGTGGGGCTGCCGGCCTGGACCCCGTCCCCGGGAGGGTTTTTTTTTATTTTTTGGCTGCCTCTCCCAGGAAGAGCCTTGGAAAGCCGACATTCCCCGCTCTCTGCCCCCTTCCAAACGCTCTCAAATAAATAAATCTTGGGAAATGAGCTCGGCGTGTCGCAATCGCCGAGGTTGAGCAAGGAAGGGGGGGATTGATTCCAGGATGGGAATTGGTGGGGAGAGGCACCCACGGGGGGCTGAGGGAGGTGGGGGGTGGTCTCTGCCCCTTGGATTCTCCATGGAAATCGTGTGCCACCCCTCCAGGGGACAGGGGCATCCCTGCTGGTCCCCTCAGATGGGTCCGAGGTGTGTTTTCGTGGTACCATCCCTGGCCGCTCATTTTGGGTGGGGGGACACAGGGGGAGGCTCTGTGCCCCCCATCCCTCCCCTCTCCAAAGATTGAGAAGGAAAGGGGGGGGATATAAAGTTTCTGCAGGCCAACGCCAGAGGGTTAAAAATAGACGTTTTCTAAATTAGCCTCCACCCAAAGTTCAAGAGGAAATCCAGGTTTAGCTGAGGCTACAAAGAAAGAGCTGAAAATAATAATGATGATGATGATGATGGCGAAAATAACAATAACCATAATAATAAAATAAATAAAAAAAATAAAAAGCGATTCCCGCGAAGGAGAGGGGAGGATGGCGAGCAGGGAGAGAAGGAGCAAAGCTGGAAAACAAAAGCCTTTGAGGAGGGTAATGCTTTCCAGCTGCAAAAATACAGCCCGGGAGAGGAGCAAGTGCTTGCGTCACCCCCAGCCCCCCGGCCCTGTGCTCAGAGCTGGGGACTGTCCGGAGACCCCCGGGTGCACCGGGACCCTCTGCTCCCCTGGGAAGTGGCAGGACGGGTGTGAGGGGAGTGTGGGGCTGAGAGCCCGTGGTTTATTTTGGCCGYTCTCCCTTTGGATTCCTCTTGGAGCGTTGGGCTGGACTCGGTTYGGAGGGATGCGACGGGAAAGGGGCACCAGGGATGGGGCAGAGATGCTTGGAACCCCCTCGAGGAGGAGGATGCGGGGGTCTGCAGCTGTGGGTGGGGGGGCGAGGGCCCCCCGAGCCGTTCTGCCAACGCTCCCCATCCGCCCCTGCTTGGATCGCTCCCCCGGTCCTGTGACTCTGACTCAGCCACGCAGGCGCCAGCCAAGACCTGCTTTTTTTGGGGAATTCTTGCACATCCCTTCGCCGAAGCGTTTCTCGCCCCGCCAGGGCCCTGCCGCCCCCTCCCCACGTCACASGGTGGGGGGTTTAGGGATGCCACAGGGGTGGGGAGCAGGGGAGGGCGGTGGGTTGTGACAGCAGGACTCCATCTCCAGGGCAGAACGCGACCCTTGGCACCCTTGGTGGACATTGTGGTTTTTTTGCTCATCACAGACCCCCGGAGTTGGGGGGTCCTGGCTGGGAGCAAGACCCCCACGAGCCCTGTGCCAGCCCCAGCGCGTTGGGAGCCCCACTCGCTCCAGCCTCGGCTTGGGGTTGATGCTCATTCCTTGGCTCGGGCTGTTTCCACTTGTTTTTACGAGCTGCCTCACGCCGGGTGGTGGCTGCGGGCGCCGTGGCCTCACCCTTCCGGAGGGGGGGTCACTGTCGGCATCACCGCTGGCTGCGTGTCCCCATCCCCGTCCCCAGGGCTGGGACACGAAGGGCTGAGCGAGCCGGCCCGGAGAACTCAGGGATGGGAGTTGGGGTTTGTGCACCCCGATATCTCAGCGTGCTCATCCCATGGCCTCATCCCAGCCCTGGATGGACTGGAACCCCGGGAGCAGGGTGGGTGGGTGGGGGCATTGCAAAACCTCCTGGCTTGATTCATGTTTTCCCTCTCGAGCTGCTGCGTTGGTTAATAATTCAGTGGTGTCTGGCCCGGCTCCACTGGGGCTGTCTGGGTCTCACTGACCTTTGGCTCCCGGGGCTGGGGGGCTGCTGTGCCCCCATTTCCCTGCTCCTCCAGAGCTGGCCAGGTCCTGCTSGCCTTGGAGTGCTGGGGCTGGGTGGSTGCTCTGCTCTATCYCTCTTCCTCCAARGCTTTTCCAGGTCYCTCTGACCTCAGGGTGTGGGGCTGCTGTGCCCCATCCCTGCTCCTCCAGGGCYCTCTGCATCCTCTTGGCCTCGGGATGCTGGGACTGAGGGGTTGCTGTGCCCCATCCCTGTTCCTCCAAGGCTTTTCCAGGTCCCTCTGACCTCAGGGTGTTAGGGCTGTGGGGCTGCTGTTCCCCATCTCTGCTCCTCCAGGGCCCTCTGGATCCTGCTGGCCATGGGGTGCTGGGGCGGGGAGGCAGCTGTGTCCCATCCCTGCTCTTCCAGAGCTGTCCAGATCCTGCTGGCCTGAGGATGCTGGGACTGAGGGGCTGCTGTGCTCCATCCCTGCTCCTCCAGAGCTGTCCAGGTCCTGCTGGCCATGGGTTGCTGGGGCTGGGGGGCTGCTGTGCCCCATCCCTGCTCCTTCCTCCAGGGCTCTCTGGATCCCTCTGACCTCTGGGTCCTTCTGAGCAGGGTTGCTGTGCCCCTGTCCCTGCTCTGCCCTGTGCTGGCTGTGGTGCTGCAGTGTTGGGGATCTCAGGGGACACTAATCCAGAGCCCCCCAAAGCTTTTGGGATCTCCAGGAGCTGCAGCCCCTCAGCCTGGCCTCTGGGCTGGCGGGTGCAGGAGCTGAGCACTGACCTGGTGGCGAGGCAGGAATTCAGGCMCGTTGGGTTTATCCGATTTAACAGGCTTTCACTGGTTTAATTAAATACTCACACGCTGAGTGCCAGGTGCTGTCTCTCACCTGCTCGGGGCCCTGGGGTGTCCCTGCAGCTCCGGATTAGCTCTGCTCCCCACCTTGCCCAGCGGGATCTGCCCTCAACRCCCTCCTGCTGCCACGTGTCCCGTCCTGGTGCTGCTGCTGGAGCCCCTTCCCCTTCCCTGCTGCCTGCTCCCTTCTCCAGCACCCACCTTGCAGAGCTTCCCCTGCTCCACGGGTATTCCTGTGGGGTGAATCCCC
>CADDXX010001376.1:20215-30695 GCA_902810485.1 Alauda arvensis
CAGATCGTGTACGAGGGCCAGGAGCTGAACCACGCCTTCGGGCTGTGCCACTACAGCAACTTTCTGTTCTGGACCGAGTACCGCAGCGGCAGCATCTACCGGCTGGACCAGACCTCCAAGGCCGTGACCCTGCTGCGCAACGAGCGCCCGCCCATCTTCGAGATCCGCATGTACGACGCGCAGCAGCAGCAAGGTGCGAGGGGCACGAGGGGCTGGGCTTGGAGGGATGGGGCTGGGGGGGTGAGTCTGAGCTGCCTGAGCAGCCCCCCCGCTTCTTTTTGCTTCCTTTTGGCCATCCCCGTGCTCCTTGTTTTTCTTTCTGGTTGCTCATGGCCTTCTCTTCCTGCCTTCTCTCTTTTTCCCACCCTAATTCCATCAGGCTCTGTGTCCCCTGTGTGAGAAACCACAGGTTTTTTTTAAAAAAAACCTCACTTTTCTGTCTTGGTTTTTGCTTATTTAGGAGACTCAGAGAGATATTCTGGTTTCTCATACCCTGAGGGGTCCCCGTGGCCTCACCTGGGGTCTCCAGTTTGCTTCCAGCTGTGGCTGCTGTTGAGGGAATCCAGGGGGCTGGGGGCTCCCAGCACCCTCGTGGGTCTGTGGGCACTGAGGTGCCATCTCCTCACCCCTTTTGTTCCACAGTGGGCTCCAACAAATGCCGTGTCAACAACGGGGGCTGCAGCAGCCTGTGCCTGGCCACCCCCCGGGGCCGTCAGTGCGCCTGCGCCGAGGACCAGATCCTGGGGGCAGACTCTGTCACCTGCGAGGGTAGGCTGCTCTGGGACCTTTGTGGGGACTCTATTTCCCCGTGGGAAAAGCTGCACTCGGTCACCTGGTTAAAATCCTGCCTGCGCTTTCCCCTTGGCAGCCAATCCATCGTACATCCCCCCGCCTCAGTGCCAGCCCGGGGAGTTCGCCTGCAAGAACAACCGCTGCATCCAGGAGCGCTGGAAATGCGACGGGGACAACGACTGCCTGGACAACAGCGACGAAGCCCCCGAGCTCTGCCGTGAGTGACCCCTCCTGTGCKGTGGGATTTGGGCTGAGGCTCCCCCCAGATGTGGGAGCAGTGGTTGGGGCAGGGTCGGGTAGCCAGGACCCTTCTGTGCCTTCTCCAGCTTGAGGAGGAGGTATAGAAAGGAAATGTTGATTGAGATTCTGATCCCAAGTTTGAGGCTCCAGCCCTTTTGTGTGGCTGTTTTTCTATTTGTTGGACGTAGAGGAGGGGTGGGGTGGGATGTGGGGCAGGTCCTGAGTGTGGTTTCCCCCCGCAGACCAGCACACCTGCCCCTCGGACCGCTTCAAGTGCAAGAACAACCGCTGCATCCCCAACCGCTGGCTCTGCGACGGGGACAACGACTGCGGGAACAACGAGGACGAGTCCAACTCCACCTGCTCAGGTGAGGACCCTGCCTTGTCCTCAGGGAGCTGCAGGAGAAAAACTGCAGCCTGAGGTTTTGGGGTCTCACATGTGCCTGCACCTTGGCTTTGCACCTGGGACTGCAGGATCCCGGGGGTTGTTCCTCACCTTCCCCTGATTAAACAACGTACCATTAACACTCCATCTGTCTCTCCTGGCCAGCCCGGACCTGCTCCCCCAACCAGTTCTCCTGTGCCAGCGGCCGCTGCATCCCCATCTCCTGGACGTGTGACCTGGACGATGACTGCGGGGACCGCTCCGACGAGTCTGCCTCGTGYGGTGAGCTGGMACTGGGAGCACTGGGRGCACTGGGGGCACTGGGTACTCCCTGGGGCTGAGGTGTGCCCTGTGCTGACCCTGCCACTGCCTCCCCCACAGCCTACCCGACCTGCTTCCCCCTGACACAGTTCACCTGCAACAACGGGCGCTGCATCAACATCAACTGGCGCTGTGACAACGGTGAGGACCCGGCCCCCGTGGCGCTCCCGAGGGGATGGCGAGACCCGAGGCGGGGGTGCAGCCTGGCAGGGACCCCATTTTGGCAATTTGGGCCAGCTSTCAGCGTGTGCTGAAGGGCAGAGCCCGTGCCCCGAGGGGAGCAGACGTGAGCCAAAGCTGAGCCCATCCTGCAGCTCCCTGCCCTGTATTTCCCTTGGCTGAGCTGGGGCAGGGAGAGCTGCAGGAATAACCTGGCAGGGATTGTTCCAGGCCTTGGCATCCTTTGCAAGGTTTCCAAAACTCTGCCCTGATGTTGGAACCAAGCGTGGCATGACCAGAGCTGCTGGTGGGGCTGAGCCAGGTCTTGCAGCCCCAGGGAAGGCAGGAGAGCTCTCCCAGCCAGCTCCCATCTGCCCTTGGATCTTTCCAGGGCCAGGCCTGGGACAGAGGGTTTGCCCCAAGGTTGCTTTCCTTTTCCACAAGTTTACATCAGCCTGAGCCGTTCTGCCTCGTTGGGAATAATTAGTGTCTTCAGAGCAGGCGAGACACTGGTGCCTGGCTGAGCAGAGCTGCGGGTGCAGGACTCTCCYTGCAGTCTTCCTGAGCTCCCTTCGAGCTGGCCCTGCCAAGGGATGGTCCCTTCTCCTGGAATCCCCCACTCCATGGTGTGGAGTCCCTTGTGCAGCCCCAAGCCTCTCCAGGTGCCCAGGGCAGGAGCACCACGAGGGTCCCCCCATCCTGGCTGCCCCCTGCTCCCCCAGCACCCTCTGGTCTCGCCTCCCAGGCTGCCCGGTGCCTCTGTGTGTCCGTGTCCGTGTCCGTGTCCGTGTCCACGTCCCGGTGTCTCTGCTGCCCGCTGTGCGTGTGCCCTGTTTTGTCACTGTGGCGTGTTGTGTTTGTCACCGTGCCCACGCTCCTGTCTGGTGGTTCTGTGTTTCAGAAAAAGATTGTGGGGATGGCTCTGACGAAAAGAACTGTCCAAAGCCTACCGGTTAGTGCATAGATCAACATGCACCAGACCCCCCCACCTGGCCCCCCGAGCCCCCAGAACCTGCCCCCTCCAGAGGGCTGTGAGCCCCAGGGGCTGCTGCTCTGACACTGGCAATGCCCCCTTGTCCTCTCTGGCAATGCTCCCTGTGCCTCTGGCAATGCCCCTGGTGCCTCTGGTGATGCCCTCCTCCTCTCCAGCAATGCCCCCTGTGCCTCTGGCAATGTCCCCCAGCTCTCCAGCAATGCCCCCCGTGCTCCCCAGCAGGAGGAAGGATGTGCCAGGTGCCAGGGAGCCACTGTTCCTCCCAGCTCACCAAGCAGAGCCACTTGGGAAGCTCCTCTTGGTGAGAGCCTGGAGAAGTCAAGGGTGGCAGGTGCAGGAGCTGAGCTGCTGGGAAAGGCCACGTGGCAGCTGGCAGTGCCATCATCCCCATCAGTGCCATCTTCCCTATCAGTGCCATCATCCCCATCAGTGCCATCTCCCCCATCAGTACCATTGTCTCCATCAGTGCAGTTGTCCCTATTAGTGCCATCATCCCCATCAGTGCCACTTTCCCCATAGTGCCTCTGTCCCCATCAGTGTCATCATCCCCGATCAGTGCCATCCTTGTGCCCAGGAAGCGAATCCCCTTGACCCCAGTCTCAGGTGGGGCATCCCCAGTGGAGCCCTGAGGTGGTGCCCAGGCCAGGCCCCCCATGCCAGGCAGGCAGAGGGGCTGCATTGCCCACGGGGGCTGCATTGCCAGTGTCCAGGTACCCTCAGACCAAACCTCCCCCTGCCCACAACGGGCACGGGGGTTTCCTCCAGGCAATCTGACCCCCTCAATTGGCTGCCCCAACCCCTCTCCCCACTGGTGCACCCTCAAAGGAGCACCCGTCCCCCCAGCCCCGCTCCCCCCAGAGTGGAGCCCCCTGTGGCGCCCAGCGCCCAGGGCCCCCCAGGTTCATGGCTGATCTATGCAGTTTCTGTGTTTCATTTTCTCTGTGTGCCGCTGGTGCTGTGGGGTGGGAGGGCCGGGGGTCTGCAGCCCATGGCGGGGGTCCTGCCAGCAGCTCTGAGGGGCTGCTGTCACCCCACGTCCCTTCTGCCGGCGTGGTTGGTCAGGCCCCTCTTGTTCCCCTGGCGAGGGGTCTCTGCTGTCCTCCCTCCTGCCAACCCCATCCTGGCCGGGCGCCTGCTGACCCCGTGCTTGCCCCCTTCCCTCTCCAGACAACGACTGTGGGGACAACAGCGACGAGGCTGGCTGCAGCCACTCGTGCTCCAGCAACCAGTTCAAATGCAACAGCGGGCGCTGCATCCCCGTGCACTGGACCTGYGATGGGGACAACGACTGCGGTGACTACAGCGACGAGACCCACGCCAACTGCACCAACCAGGGTGAGCAGGAGGGACCCCCAACCACAGGCATTGCCCAGAGAACAAACCCTGCTTTACAGAGCCGCCCTGCTTTGAGGCAGRRAATTCTGCTGCCTTYTCTGCCYGCACTCAGTGCTCAGATCCCCCTCCCGTGCCTCTGGGTGCCTCCAGCTGTTTCCCTGCTGGCTGAGTGCCTGGTCCTTGCCCAACCTCGGAGCCCCCCAGCTCCGTGGGGTGCAGGCAGTGAGCAGTGCCCTCCCCACAGCCACACGCCCGCCCGGGGGCTGCCACACGGACGAGTTCCAGTGCAGGCTGGACGGGCTGTGCATCCCCATGCGCTGGCGCTGCGACGGTGACACGGACTGCATGGACTCCAGCGACGAGAAGAACTGCGAGGGGGTCACCCACGTCTGCGACCCCAACGTCAAATTCGGCTGCAAGGACTCGGGTGAGAGCAGGGGGATCCCAGCTGGGGGTGCTGGGCTGTCCTCGTTGCTGGGATAATGGGGAAACACAAGCGGCCAACCCGTGAACCACSATCCTGAGGGATGGTGTCATCCTCMGATCCCTCSTCCCCTTCTGTGAGGAAGGGGCTGGGATGCACTTTGGTGGGTTGGGGACRAGGGTGGAGGGACACCAGTTGTGTGGCGCTGATCCTTTGAGCCCCCAGTGCCCCCATGTGCTTCCCTCAGGCTCTACCTGACCTGAGCCATCTGGGCCGGCTTTGGTCCGACTTTTGGGGAGCCCTGAGCTAYTCAAACACCCCCACACCTCCCGTGTATGGGATAACTCTGGAAATGCCTGGAATAATGTCCCTTCTGSTTCTGCTCTGCCCCCTTCTCACCCCCTCCCCGTCAGCCCGGTGCATCAGCAAGGCCTGGGTCTGTGACGGGGACAGCGACTGCGAGGACAACTCTGACGAGGAGAACTGCGAGTCCCTGGTGTGCAAACCCCCCTCGCACACCTGTGCCAACAACACCTCCATCTGCCTGCCCCCCGAGAAGCTCTGTGAYGGCTCCAACGACTGCGGYGACGGCTCCGATGAGGGCGAGCTCTGCGGTGAGCCTGGGGCCGGGCGTGGGGGACACGGGGGTGACCCCAGYGGGACGAGGAGGTGACGAGCGTGTCCTGTCCCCACAGACCAGTGCTCCCTCAACAACGGCGGCTGCAGCCACAACTGCACGGTGGCCCCTGGCGAAGGCATCGTGTGCTCCTGTCCYCTGGGCATGGAGCTGGGTGCTGACAACAAGACCTGCCAGATCCAGAGCTACTGCGCCAAGCACCTCAAGTGCAGCCAGAAGTGCGAGCAGGACAAGTACAATGTCAAGTGCTCCTGCTACGAGGGCTGGATGCTGGAGCCCGACGGCGAGAGCTGCCGCAGCCTGGGTGTGTTTTGAGGGGCACCAAGGGCTGGTGGCATCCCCCAGTTGTCCTCTCGTGGAGCTGGGGGCTGTGCTGATGGACATGGCTGGGTGCTGGTGGGATCTGTGTGCTGACAGTGTAGCTGGAGCTGGGTGCAGCGTCCCCTGCCTTGTCCCTGCCCCTCTGACCTTGCCCTGCTTTCCCCCCAGACCCCTTCAAGCCGTTCATCATCTTCTCCAACCGCCACGAGATCCGGCGCATCGACCTGCACCGAGGGGATTACAGCGTGCTGGTGCCCGGGCTGCGCAACACCATCGCCCTGGACTTCCACCTCAACCAGAGCTCCCTGTACTGGACCGACGTGGTGGAGGACAAGATCTACAGGGGAAAGCTGCTGGAGAACGGGGGTGCGGAGCCTGGGGGTTGGAGGGAAAGGAGGGGTGCAGGTCTGGGGTCAATAATTCCGTGGCACCCCGTGGTGATGCGGCAGCTGAAGCCCCACAGCCCTGACAGCGATCCTGTTCTGCTCTCATTATGCAGCAGCTAATTAGCATTCCCAGCGCTTCCCTGCTGGTAATTGCAGCCCAGCAGCTGGGCACAGAGAGGACGCCCTCCCCATCAGTGCTGCTCYCACGGGAGCCCAGTGCCAGGATTAGGGATGGGGAGTTTTGGGGCCTGGGCCATGGGTGGGGGCTGAGCCCTTTGAGATCTGAACCATGGATAGATGMTGAGCTCTTTGGGGTCTGACAATGGATAGGGGGTGCTGAACCCTTTGGGGTTTGGACCACGGACAGGGATGGTTCAGGCCCTATTTCAGGCCCCGTCCCTCCACAATCAACCCCAGCTGAGCTGGGTGGAGCTGTTGAGGATACAGGGGTGGTGCTGCTGGGTGGGCTGAGGAAGGGGCACCAGCCTGAGCGCTCACCTTCTGCCCCACAGCTCTGACCAGCTTCGAGGTGGTGATCCAGTACGGCCTGGCCACCCCTGAGGGGCTGGCCGTGGACTGGATCGCTGGCAACATCTACTGGGTGGAGAGCAACCTGGACCAGATCGAGGTGGCCAAGCTGGACGGCACCATGAGGACCACRCTGCTGGCCGGGGACATCGAGCACCCCCGCGCCATCGCCCTGGACCCTCGCTATGGGTGAGGCAGGAGGGGACAGCGCTCACCGGGACACGCTGGCAACCTGTGGGATCTCGTGGTGGGGGACGAGGGCTGCTGTCCTTGCTCACCGTCCCTCCTGGCAGGATCCTGTTCTGGACGGACTGGGACGCCAGCCTGCCCCGCATCGAGGCCGCCTCCATGAGCGGCGAGGGCCGACGCACCATCCACAAGGAGACGGGCTCCGGGGGGTGGCCCAACGGGCTCACTGTCGACTACCTGGAGAAGAGGATCCTCTGGATCGATGCCAGGTAGGGCCAGGACACCTCTCTCTGTGTCCCCCTCTCAGTCTGGATCTTCCTTTTCGCTGGGCTGGGAGCGAGAAGCCTTTGCGCTGTGGGGTCTGTTTGTGTCTCCAACACGTGCCGGGTGTTGCTCTGGGTTTTCTCCTCTCTGGTGTCAATCAGCAGCAGTCCCATGGCTGATGAGACCCTGCTGGCTGTTGCTGTTTGGTTAAAGACCCCATGGTACCCCCTCCCATCTCCCTCACCCTCATCTCCCCCTGGCACAGGTCGGATGCCATCTACTCAGCGCTGTACGATGGGACAGGGCACATCGAGGTGCTGAGGGGACACGAGTACCTGTCCCACCCCTTYGCCGTCACCCTGTACGGGGGGGAGGTGTACTGGACCGACTGGCGCACCAACACCTTGGCCAAGGCCAACAARTGGACGGGGCACAACGTGACCGTGGTGCAGAGGACCAACACGCAGCCCTTTGACCTGCAGGTGTATCACCCCTCCCGGCAGCCCCTGGGTGAGGCTGGGGGACTGCAGGTGGGGGGACGGGGTGAAGGGACCATGGGGGGTGGCGGTGGCACTTGGTCAGTGTCCACACCCACTTGGAGCAGCAGGTGGATGCTGCTCTCATCCCTGTGGCTGCCCCTTTGCCCCGTCAGGTGATGCTTGATGGGGCAGGCGGGCAGGGTCTGGGTGGGCTGCAGMTCTTGGGGCCTCCTGGGTGGGTGTCCCCAAGGGCTGGGGATGTCGCTGAGCCCTGTCTCCTTTGCAGCTCCTAATCCCTGCGAAGCCAACGGGGGCAAAGGGCCGTGCTCCCACCTCTGCCTCATCAACTACAACCGCACCCTGTCCTGTGCCTGCCCCCACCTCATGAAGCTGGACAAGGACAACACCACCTGCTATGGTAGGGGTCTGCCTGGGGAGCTGGGGGGGATGAGGAGGTGCTCCAGAGCCCAAATTCCACTGCTGCCCTTCTTCTTCTTCTCCTTCTCCCAGAGTTTAAGAAGTTCCTGCTGTACGCGCGGCAGATGGAGATCCGGGGCGTGGACATCGACAACCCCTACTACAACTACATCATCTCCTTCACCGTGCCCGACATCGACAACGTCACCGTGGTGGACTACGATGCTTTGGAGCAGCGCATTTACTGGTCAGACGTCCGCACCCAGACCATCAAGAGAGCCTTCATCAACGGCACCGGCGTGGAGACCGTCGTCTCTGCAGGTTGGTGTGGGAGGCCATCGCTCCCAGAAGTGGCACCCTCAGCCCTCCAGAGCCTTCAGCTCCTTGAGATTGGCCTTTCCTCTTCATCATCATCCCAGCCCTGTCCTCACAGCTGACGAGTTCCTGTCTCTGTTCCCTTGCAGACCTGCCCAACGCTCACGGCCTCTCCGTGGATTGGGTTTCCAGAAACCTCTTCTGGACCAGCTACGACGCCAACAAGAAGCAGATCAACGTGGCCAGGCTGGATGGCTCCTTCAAGAACGCCGTGATCCAGGGGCTGGACAAGCCCCACTGCCTGGTGGTGCACCCGCTCCGGGGGTGAGTCTGGTGGGACGTGGTGCTGACAGGAAGGAGGTGTGTGTGCAGGCACAGGTGTGTGTGTGTGATGGGGGAGAGAACAGGGGCTGTCCCTGTGTGTCAGCGTGTAGGAGCAGTGCCACAGGAGAYGGGGGTGTGTGCTGTGTGTCCATTCACACGTGTGTGAAGGGGAGTGGGCTGTGGTAAGTGTGCACCCACCAGCGTGTGCCAATCCAGGTGTGCACGGGGCTTTGGCAACCCCCAAGCCCCCTCCTGTGGGGTGGGACGGGGGGCTGTGGGGCTGCCCAGGCTGTGCCACGAGCAGGTGAGGGGCTCTGTGAGGCTGAGAGGGTGCAGGGGGCTGCTGGCACCATGGCCCCTCACCCACTGTCCCCTCACTTTGCAGGAAGCTGTACTGGACAGATGGGGACAACATCAGCGTGGCCAACATGGACGGCAGCAACCGCACGCTCCTCTTCACCAACCAGAAGGGACCTGTTGGTACGGACCCCTCCATGTCCCCCTGAATTGCCCACCTTGCCTTGCTGTCCTGCAGAACCTCAAGTTCCCMCTCTGGCTCCTCAGAGGGGTGGCGGTGACCATGCTGGGTCACCATGACCTTGCCTGCCTGCTCTCTCCATCCCACCCCACCCCATCCCACCTCACACTCTGCGATGGTCCCTGCGTGCCACCAGTGTGGTGACATTTCTGTCCTTCCCAGGCCTGGCCATCGACTACCCGGAGAGCAAACTGTACTGGATCAGCTCTGGCAATGGCACCATCAACAGGTGTGACCTGGACGGCAGCAACCTGGAGGTGATCGAGTCTGTGCGCAGCCAGCTGAGCAAGGCCACCGCCCTGGCCATCATGGGTGAGGGCTGCTGAAGGGGGGACACCTTTCCCTGTCTTCCTGGCCCTTCCCAAACTCTCCTGCCCACCTCTCCCACCCCAGCTGGCGATGGGGAACGCTGCCACACGCTCCTGCCTTCTYCCCACAGGGGACAAGCTGTGGTGGGCTGACCAGGCCTCCGAGAGGATGGGCACCTGCAACAAGAAGGACGGCACGGAGGTGACGGTGCTGCGCAACAGCACCACGCTGGTGATGCACATGAAGGTGTAYGATGAGAGCATCCAGCAAGGTCAGTGTGGGGTCCTGGGGCAGACACCCCGTGGGGCTGGGCAGCTGTTTGACCCTTCCGTGGTGGCCAGGTGGCTCCATCCCTGACAGCTGGCCTGAGCCTGGCTCTTGCCCTTGTGCCAAGTCTGTGCTGGCTGATGCAGGGCACCCACACCTCATGTGTGAGGCTGCCCCGGGTGCCCTAGCCCTGGTGGGTGCACCCTGGCCTCCTGTAGCCCACCTGTAGCCCCTCACCTCCTTTTCTCTGCCACAGGTGGGAGCAACCCCTGCAGCCAAAACAACGGGGACTGCTCGCAGCTGTGCCTCCCCACCTCAGAGACCTCCCGCTCCTGCATGTGCACTGCGGGCTACAGCCTCAAGAGTGGGCAGCAGTCCTGTGAAGGTGTGTGCTTGTCCCTGTCCCCTCCCTGAACCACCCCKTGGCACAGTGAGACCCTGTGGCCACCCTGGCCGTGCCTGTGGTCACCCCAGCTGGTGACCCCTCACTCTGGCTGCATATGGGGCTCTGTGTCCCACGTCACTGCAGGGGAACGCTGGGGACCAGAGGGACACTGGGGGGCTTGGAGGGGTTGTGAGCTCAGATCTTTGCATGGGCTGTCCCTGATGAGCGTGGGGGGCACTGCCCAACCACCAAGGGCAACGCTGGAGGAGGGGAGTTGGGACAGCACAGTGAGACCCCTCCCACGGAGAGGTGGGACCCTCGCTGTGGGCRGTGGGTTTGGCTCACCGGGAGCAGGGCCAGGCACAGCCCTCACTCTGCAGATCCCCACGGTGTTTGCCGCCATCCCCCCGGGCACTGCCAGGGCCTCTCAAAGGCTGTTTGTGTGCAAAGTGTTCCGGGTGGTTTTGGGGG
>CADDXX010001376.1:30915-41815 GCA_902810485.1 Alauda arvensis
GGAGCCTTTGCCAGCGCGGGGTGGGGATGGTGGGTGGTGGGAAGGGGCTTTGCTTGTGCCCCACTGGAGCAGGGCAGGACCCTGGAACGGGCTGTGCTGGGGGGTGCAGCCCTCAGGGAGGTCTGTGCTGGGCCTGCAGAACTCTGCCAGGCCCGTGCTCCTCCCCTGTCACAGTTTTCCATGGTGGAGGGACAGCCTGTGGGTTTTTGGGATGGGTCTGACTGTCCCTGTGTCACAGGTGTTGGCTCCTTCCTGCTGTACTCGGTGCACGAGGGGATCCGGGGCATTCCCCTGGACCCCAATGACAAGTCAGACGCTCTCGTGCCGGTGTCGGGGACCTCCTTGGCTGTGGGAATYGACTTCCATGCAGGTGATGCAGGGCTGGGAACAGGATGGGAGGGCTGGGAACAGGACAAGGGACAGGGAGCATGAGGGCACCATCACCAGCCCCTGCTTTGGCAGCGCTTTGCCCTGGGTGAGGGGCAATTTYGGGGCCCCAGGGTGCAGGTTTTTACCATTCTGGAGTGATCACTGACTCATCCCCTCCTGCCTCCTTTTCCCTCTCAGAGAACGACACCATTTACTGGGTGGACATGGGCCTGAGCACCATCAGTCGAGCCAAGCGGGACCAGACGTGGCGTGAGGACGTGGTGACCAACGGCATTGGCCGTGTGGAGGGCATCGCCGTGGACTGGATTGCTGGTGGGAYGGGGCTCTGGGGCTGGGGACAGCAGGGACAGAGGGGCTTGTGTGGGGGTTTCACCGTCCCCTCTTGCAGGAAACATCTACTGGACGGACCAGGGCTTYGATGTCATCGAGGTGGCCAGGCTGAACGGGTCCTTCCGCTACGTGGTCATCTCGCAGGGGCTGGACAAGCCACGGGCCATCACGGTCCATCCAGAGAAGGGGTGAGACACTGCCCCAGAGAGGGGCATCAGCTGCGGGGTGGGCACAGGGAGAGACCTCCTGGCAGAGCTGTGTGCGTGCACACAGCAGGGAAGGACTCGCAGGTCTCCTGCCACACCAAAGAGTCCAAACCCTGGATTTGAYTCTCCTTTCACTGATGGGCTGAGCTCCCTGAGAGCCCTTTGGGACCTGGTGGGTGCCAGCACCTCGGAAAATCCAAGTGGAGCCTCCTCAGGCTGGCTCCAGCTTTGGACAGAGCCCCAGGGAGAGGAGAGGTGTTTGAATCTGTGGAGGGATGGAGATGAAGGGGATGTGATGCCGGGTCTTTGAGCGGGCAGGGTCTGAACTGTGGAGGGATGAATGAAAACAAAGGTGTTTTTCCTGTACTCAAATGGCCAGTACTGCTCCTGGTGTCATCCCTGTGGTGACATCCCTGCGGTGACACCCCTGCTGTCCCCTCAGGTACCTGTTCTGGACGGAGTGGGGGCAGTACCCCCGCATCGAGCGCTCGCGCCTGGACGGCACCGAGCGGATGGTGCTGGTCAACGTCAGCATCAGTTGGCCCAACGGGATTTCCGTGGACTACGAGGTACAGTTGGCATCTGGGAAGGTGTCCCTGTGGCCGTGTCCTGCTCRTGGGGACGTGATTGCCCTCCCTGGGRCACCAGRGTCTCGGGAGGGTTGTCCTGGGTGGTCTGAACCCCCAGCAGGTGCAGAGGGTAGTGCTGCCCCCAYGTCAACTGGGATGTTCTSTCRTCCCCACAGGATGGGAAGCTGTACTGGTGTGATGCCCGRACAGACAAGATCGAACGGATTGACCTGGAAACGGGCGAGAACCGGGAGGTTGTGCTGTCCAGCAACAACATGGACATGTTCTCCGTGTCGGTCTTTGAGGARTACATTTACTGGAGCGACAGGTGCGGTGCCAAGGGGGCTGGGGGCTGTATGGAGGAGCTGGTGGGTGCTATGGCAAGGTGGGGAAAGGTCCTGTGGTGGTCACTCAGTGACTCTGTCCTCCTTCCAGGACTCACGCCAACGGCTCCATCAAAAGAGGCAACAAGGACAACGCCACCGAGTCGGTGTCCCTGCGGACTGGCATCGGCGTGCAGCTCAAGGACATCAAAGTCTTCAACCGGGCCCGTCAGAAGGGTAGGCCTGAGCGTGGGGGGGCAAATCCTCGTGTGAGGAACGGGGATGAAAACAAACTCTGAAAACAAACATGAGCACAGCTCATGTTGTGCTGTGGTTCCTTCCTCCGGGAGTGCTCTAAGTGGCTGAGCGGGTGCGTCCTGCCCAGTCCCTCACCCAATCCCCCTGTCCCCACCACCACCACCAGGCACCAACATCTGTGCCCAGAACAACGGGGGCTGCCAGCAGCTGTGCCTGTTCCGCGGCGGCGGGCAGAGGACGTGCGCCTGCGCCCACGGCATGCTGTCGGAGGACGGCGTGAGCTGCCGCGACTACGACGGCTACCTGCTCTACTCGGAGCGCACCATCCTCAAGAGCATCCACCTCTCGGACGAGAACAACCTCAACGCGCCCATCAAGCCCTTCGAGGACGCGGAGCACATGAAGAACGTCATCGCCCTGGCCTTCGATTACCGCTACGGCTCCAAGGGCAGCAACCGCATCTTCTACAGCGACATCCACTTCGGCAACATCCAGCAGATCAACGACGACGGCACGGGGCGCAAGACCATCGTGGAGAGTGAGTGCCGTGGGGTTTCTCCCATCTGTGACTGCCCTCAGACTTGTCTCTCTCTCTCCCCCACCTCCTCCTGTACTCCCTCCGTTCTTGCTCAAGGGGTTTTGGTGGGTTCGGAGGTGTTTGGAGGGGCGGTAGGTACAGGCTGAGCTGTGAGGTTTCTGAGGAGCCTGTGGAAGTGGACACAGGCACTGAGAGCAGCCTGCAGAGCTCGTTCTGGCACGGAGAGCACGTCACGAGGCTTGGGCTCTTAGAAACAGGCACTGCAGCAAAGTTGAGGTTGGCTCTGTGCTCGCACTCACGTCCTGAGGCAGCACCCTAAGTCCTGACCCTCGGCGTGCCCAGCCCTGGCCTCACCTCCAGGCCTCACCYTGCACTTGGTTGGGTTTATTGACACCTTCAGCAGCTTCAAAGAACCGCRGTTGCTGCTGCAGGAGCTCCCTGAGCCAGGGCCTTGGACGTGCTGCTAATGAGAGAATTCACAGCGGCACTCGCAGTGCTTTATCCCTGGGAGGGGAGAGCACAGCCCAGCTCTCACAGCTGCCTCATTAAACCCTTTGCTGAGTGTTAATGAAGGGGAGAGGGTGGGTGCATGGTTCAAGTTCCCAGCTGGAACTTTGCCTTGTCACTTTGTGCCCCAGGGGCTCAGCTGTCCCCTGGCAGAGGGAAACCCTCCCCTTCCCAGCACTGCTGCTGTGGACCCTGAGCAAGGACTGGCTGTTGAATTTGAGAGCCAAATTCAAGTCCTTGGTGCATTGTAGGTGTGCATCCCTCAGCCTTCCTGCAAGGGAGGGTCATTCCAACAGAGCTCTACCCACGAGACTCCGGAGTCTCTGCTCCCCCCTGAGCACAGCCCCCAGCCCCGCCGAGTCCCCACTTGGCAGCCAAAGCCTCTGAGGGATTTTTGTGCTTTTAAAATCATTAAAAGCAAAAACTTCAACTGCTGATCCAGTGTCAGGATCAGGCCATGCAGGGCAAGCCACAGCCTTGCAGGAGTTGGGGCTGGGTGTGACCTTTCCTGTCCCCCACAGACGTGGGCTCSGTGGAGGGGCTGGCGTACCACCGCGGCTGGGACACGCTCTACTGGACGAGCTACACCACGTCCACCATCACCCGGCACACCGTGGACCAGAGCCGGCTCGGGGCCTTTGAGAGGGAGACTGTGATCACCATGTCAGGGGACGACCACCCCCGGGCCTTCGTGCTGGACGAGTGCCAGAAGTGAGTGGACACTGAGGGTCCAGCCATTCCCACCCGGGATCCGTGTGGTCCCAGTGGGGAGGAAGCTCTGGATCCCGGCACAGAGAGGATTGGATGCCCAGGGAAGAAAGACCCTGTARTCCCCTCCCCACAAATCTTTCAGCACCCCAAAGCAGCTCCAGACTCCTCATCCCTTCCCCATCCGTGGGGTGCCACATTTCCCAGCAGCCTCATTCACCCCCTTCCCAGTCTTTTTTTGGGAATGATGTCCCATGCTTCCCCCAGTCTCTTGAAGCCCCCCAGCCATGGAGAGATGGGCTGAGCCAGCCTGGATGTGGCTCCAAAGGTCTTGTGTGTCCCTCCCCTCCCAGCCTGATGTTCTGGACCAACTGGAAYGAGCAGCACCCCAGCATCATGCGAGCCACCCTGTCCGGTGCCAACGTCCTCATCATCATCGACCAGGACATACGGACGCCCAACGGGTTGGCCATTGACCACAAGGCTGAGAAGATTTACTTCTCTGATGCCACCCTGGACAAGATCGAGCGCTGCGAGTACGACGGCTCCCATCGCCATGTGAGTCTTTGAGGCCAGTGAGATGGGGAGGAGAGTGTCCAAACTGGGGCTGGAGGGAAGCAGAGCTGTTCCTGAGGTTGGAGAGGTCAGGTGTCCCACTGGGGTGGGCACTCTGTGTTTGGGGGGCTGATTCCTCCTGCTTCCAGTTTGGCTGTGTCCCTGAGAAGTGAGGRCAYGGCTTCAAGSTGCATCAGAGGAGGTTCACGTTGGACATGAGRAGGAATTTCTTTATGGAGAGGGTTGTTAAACATTGGAAGGGGCTGCCCTGGTTGGTGGTGGAGTCACCATCCCTGGAGGTGTCTAAGGAACTGCTGGACCTGGCACTGAGTGCTCTGGAGGGGGCTGGTCACAGSTTGGCCTCAATCTTGGAGATCTTTTCCAACCTCMAGGATTCTGTGAAGTGTCCAAGGACASGTTGGATGGGGCTYRGAGCAACSCTGGAAGGTGTACCCACRCGTGGCAGGGATTTGGGGACCRGATGAGTTTTTAAGATCCTTTCCAACCCAACCCATGCCACGATTCTGTGCCTGGCAGGTGATCCTGAAGTCAGAGCCCGTGCACCCCTTTGGCCTGGCCGTGTATGGTGATTACATCTTCTGGACGGACTGGGTGCGCCGGGCCGTGCAGCGCGCCAACAAATACGTGGGCACCGACATGAAACTGCTGCGTGTGGACATCCCCCAGCAGCCCATGGGCATCATCGCCGTGGCCAACGACACCGACAGCTGTGAGGACCCTCTGGTGTCACTGCAGTGTCCCTGCCCTCTGCCCCTCACTCTGGCAGCAGGMCTGGGGAAGGGGGCTCCATCCCACCATTCTTCCTTGGCACTTCAGGAATCCATCCCCCTGCCCTTCCTGGCCTTTTGGGAATCCATCCCACTTTCCTTCGTGGTCCTTTGGGAGTCATCCCACCATCCTTCCTGACTCTTCAGGAATCCATCCCACTTTCCTTCGTGGTCCTTTGGAAATCCATCTCTCTGTCCTTCATGGGCCTTTGGGAATCCATCCCGTCATCCTTCCCGCTCTTTTGGAGCCCATCCCACTGTCCTTTCGTGGCTCTTTGGGAAGCCACTTCTCTGTCCGTTCTGGCCCTTTGCGAATCCATTCCCCCCATCCTTCCTACTCCTYTGGGAATCATCCCATTGCTCTTCCCATCTTGTTGTTGCCCCCTCATGACCCTCGTGTCGAGGTTGTCCATCCCCAAACCCAGTGCAGGCTGAAGACAGAGAGGATTTTCCCTGTCCCTGCTCTTCCCAGGGCATCTCCTTGTAAAATCTGGGGAGACCGGGATCCTCCAGCCCCCTACAACCACACCCCCATGGGAAGATCCCTGGGGAGGGATCCCTACTTTTTGTCCCAGCAGAGAGGACGAGGAGCAGGGGCTGCTGGGTCCATCCTTGGTGTGACCACTGTCCCTCACTGTCCCAGGCGAGCTGTCCCCATGCCGGGTGAACAACGGCGGCTGCCAGGACCTGTGCCTGCTCACCCCCAAGGGCCACGTCAACTGCTCGTGCCGCGGGGAGCGGGTCCTGCAGGAGGACTTCACCTGCAAAGGTGAGGGGGGCGTGGGAGGGGCTGAGGAGAGGAAGGGGTGAGGCTGATCTCAGCCTGGCCACTGAGCTGACATCATTCCCGTGCTCCGTCCAGCCGTGAATTCCACCTGCAACGTGCACCACGAGTTCGAGTGCGGGAACGGCGAGTGCATCGACTTCAGCCGCACCTGCGACGGCGTCGTGCACTGCAAGGACAAGTCGGACGAGAAGCAGTCCTACTGCAGTAAGGTTCCTCCTCTTGCTGCTTTGCTCACCCAAGCACGCGCCCCGGCCACCCCCGAGCTGCCAGCTCCACTCAGAGAATCGTGGAGTGGTTTGTGGGTTAGAAAGGGCCAAAATCGGGGGCTTTCCCCTTTCAAGGCAACCAAACACACGAGGCAGGTACCTCCAAACGGCCTTGCAAGGTCTAGAACCTCTTCAAATTTGCCATTAAAACTTAGAGAGGATGGAAGTGAAAACTTAAGATGATGGAAGGTGACAAAGGCAGGATTCACAGTGCTCCAGTAAATCCTTTTTTTTCTGTGTTCAAGATCATGGAATCATGGAATGGTTTAGATTGGGAGGGACCTTAAAGATTTCACCTCCTGCTGTGGGCAGGGACACCTTCCACTAGCCCAGGTTGCTCCAAGCCCTGTCCAGCCTGGGCTTGGACAGTGCCAGGGTTGCTCAGGAAAGGGAACCAGGAGTCCGGGATGTCCTTTGACCCCTCAGGTGCTTGCAGCCCCTCCTGCCCCCACCCAGAGCTGCACCCAGCCAGGCTTTAAGGTCTCCAGACCTTTTCCAGTGTTGGGGACAGGCTGGAGAGCAGGAACACCTGAAGCTGAGCCAGTGGGGTCTGCAGCACCCTCAAACACCAGCCCTCACCCCCTCTCCACGAGGGAGCGGCTTCCCTGATCCTGCTCTGTGGTTTCTTCCCCTGCTGAAAGGCCCCCAAGGATCTGAGACCCTCGGGGGGGGGCTTGCCCTCCTTCTGCTCACCTTCTCCCCTTCCTCCTCCTCCTCCTCCTCCTCGGCAGGCAGCCGCAAGTGCAAGAAGGGGTACCTGCACTGCATGAACGGGCGCTGCGTGGCCAGCCGCTTCTGGTGCGACGGCGTGGACAACTGCGGGGACAACTCGGACGAGGTGCCCTGTAACAGTGAGTGTCCGCCTGGCACCCGGCCAGCCCCTGCCAGGGCTCCGTCAGCTGCCTGGGACGGGGACAGCGGCTTCAGGAGGGAGTTACCRTCAGCTTGACAGGAGCAGAGCAGAGCCTTAACGGAGAGTCAAGGTCGAGCTTGTGCTGCTTTGYAAAGCTCACAAGAGTGACAGCTGGGAGGGAAAAACTCCTGGGTGTGGGCACGCAGCACCCAGAGCCTCCCAGTGAGAGTGGTTTGACAGGCRGGAGGGGCACAGGGCGTAGTGTCACTGCTCCTCACAGCTTCCAGTGCTCCCAGGAATTACCAAATCCCCTTAGGGCTGCAGGATGGGTCTGCTGGGTTTCAAACTGACAGGGGCRGTCAGGAGCTTCTCAGAGTGCTGTCCAGGCCTGGTTGTGCCAGGGTGAGGGGCTCAGGCTGCCAGGCAGAGCATGAGATGAGAGGCACCAGGTCTCATCCAGAACAGGATTGGGTCTGGGAGCACTCTGGGCAGCCCAGAGCTGTGTGGGCGGTGTGGGGCTGTGGGTGCCCTCTCACAGCACCATATGGGTACCATGGGGTGGGTGTGGACCCTGCCTCGTTGACTGTGGGGGCTTCTCCCCCCCTGGCAGAAACCAGCTGTGCTGCCACCGAGTTCCGGTGCCGGGACGGGACCTGCATCGGGAATTCCAGCCGCTGCAACCAGTTCATCGACTGCGAGGATGCGTCGGACGAAATGAACTGCAGTGAGTGCCCCAGCTGCTGCCCCCCTGGCCCCTCCTCAGCTCTGGAGATGCTCCTGCTCTCCGTTCCAGCGGCAGGGAGCTGGGTCTTTGGGATTTGGATTGGATCGGGGAGGGAGGAGGGTCCTGCTCCTGTCCTGCAGCCCGGGGATGAGGCAACCCCAGCCCACCCCTGCAGCCTTGCTCAGCATTGCACCACCCAATGGATCCCTGCAGCTCTGGGCATGTGTGGGGCACATGTGGGGCACATGTGGGGGTGTGTGGGGCGTGGTGGGCTCCAGCAGCAGGGCAGGGGCCGGTGCCTCGTGATGGAGCCAGACCAGGGGGGCTTCTGCCGTGGTTCCTGCTGCGTCACCGGGGCTCCTCCTGTGATTCCTCTCAGCTGCCACCGACTGCAGCAGCTACTTCAAGCTGGGGGTGAAGGGCACCACGTTCCAGAAGTGTGAGCACACGTCCCTGTGCTACGCACCCAGCTGGGTGTGCGACGGCGCCAACGACTGCGGSGATTACTCCGACGAGCGCAACTGCCCAGGTGAGAGCAGCAGGGCAGAGGGGGGCTCTGGGGGCTCTGGGATGCCCCTTTGGGGTCTGCTTGGGCTGTGGAGGATTTTTTTTTTTTTGCCCACTGGGACYGTTGTCCTCTGCCCGTGTGGGTCCTGCGCAGATGATGCTGCAGGGATCTGGGACCTGAGGGGGATTTTGGGGAGGAATCCTTCCCTTCTGGGCTGGGAGGAGGCAGGATGTGGCTGTGCTGATGTGCTCACTGATGTTCCCGTCACAAAGTAGGTGGAAGGAAGCCCAAATGTCCATCCAACTACTTTGCCTGCCCGAGTGGGAGGTGCATCCCCATGACCTGGACCTGTGACAAGGAGGATGACTGCGAGAACGGCGAAGATGAGATCCAGTGCAGTGAGCGGCAGGGTGGGGACACGTCAGGAYTTGGGCTGGGGCACAGGGTGGTGTTGGAGGGTGGGCAGGACCCTCTTCTCTCCCTTTGCCAAGGAGAGACCCCAGATTCTTCCCCCTCTGTGGTTTTACTCCACACCCCTGGGATTTCAGCTGTGGCCAGTATAAATGTCCTCATGTGCTGGTTTGCTCATCACACGCACAAGYGTCCATGGCCTTTTTGAACAGGACCAGTGATGGCTCCCTTCAGCTCCATTTTTAGTTCTAACCTCCTGCAACAAGCCCCAAACAGTGCTCAGGAGCTGGGCATCTTCCCCAGGTCTAGGAGCAGGGAGTCCCACACCAGCCCTGTGTGGCCCCCAGCACCTCTCTGGGCTCCTGGAGCCCAGCTGGCCCAGCCTGGCCATGCTCTGCTGGTGTCTCCTCCCCATATCACCTCGCTCTGACCCCCATCTCCTCCTCTCCTCCTCCCCCAGACAAGTTCTGCTACCCCGTGCAGTTTGAGTGCAACAACCACCGCTGCATCTCCAAGCTCTGGGTGTGTGATGGGGCCGATGACTGCGGGGACGGCTCTGACGAGGACARTCGCTGCCGTGAGTCTGCTCCAGCCCTTTCTCCCCGCCCTCAGTCCCTGCCTGCTCCATCACCACCTTCCTGCAGCCCTGTTCCTGCCTCTGCCCATCCCTTCTCCCACTCGTGGTCTCACCTGGGCTCTGTATTGTGGGGCTCCCCAGAGCCTCCAGCAGCGGGGTGACCCGACTCCATCCTGCTCCTCCCTTCCCCAGGGCTCACCACGTGCAGCTCAGGATCCTTCCAGTGCCCGGGCACCTACGTGTGCGTGCCAGAGCGCTGGCTCTGTGACGGGGACAAGGACTGCGCCGATGGGGCCGATGAAACGCTGGCTGCCGGCTGCTGTGAGTGCCCGAGGGCAGGGGCTGGGGGAGGCTGGGGGAGGCTGGGGGCTGGCAGGGGCTGACGGTGGTGGTGCCCCCCCTGTTGCAGTGTACAACAACACCTGCGACGAGCGGGAATTCATGTGTGGGAACCGGCAGTGCATCCCCAAGCACTTCGTGTGTGACCACGACGACGACTGCGGCGACGGCTCCGACGAGTCCCCGGAATGTGGTGGGTGTCTGTGGGACCCACGGCAGCCATGCTGGGTCCTCCTGGGTTTTGGGAGGGTACCCTGGGAGGGTCTTCATTACCCCAGAGGGATTTGATGTGAGTGTGGTGAGAGGGAACCCAGAGAGGCAGCAGAAGGGGATTGTTGGTGGAGAGCAGCCCCCCAGCCCTGACACAGAGATCCAAACTCACAGAGAGATCCAAACCCACAGAGAGATCCAGACCCATGGAAAGATCCAAACCCATGGAAAGATCCAAACCCACAAAGAGATCCAGACCCATGGAAAGAGCCAAACCCACAGAGAGATCCAAACCCATGGAAAGATCCAAACCCATGGAAAGATCCAAACTCACAGAGAGATCCAAACCCACAGAGAGATCCAAACCCATGGAAAGATCCAAACCCATGGAAAGATCCAAACCCACAGAGAGATCCAAACCCATGGAAAGATCCAAACCCACAGAGAGATCCAAACCCACAGAGAGATCTGTGTGTGTGCAGAGCAGCCCTGTCCCAGGCCAGCTGCTCTGTGGTGTCCCTGTAGCTCCGGGCAGCTCGGGAAGGTTTGGCTCCCTGGTGCCTCTCTCTCTCTGAGTGGCTCCACGGTGCCTCTGGAAGGTGGGATGCCAGCTGAGCCCCTCACCTTCCCTCAGAGTATCCCACCTGTGGCCCCCACGAGTTCCGCTGTCAGAACGGGCGCTGCCTCAGCAACCGGCAGTGGGAATGCGACGGGGAGTTCGACTGCCACGACCACTCGGACGAGGCGCCCAAGAACCCGCGCTGCAGCAGCTCAGGTACCTGCTGGGGTCACCCTGGGGGGGGATAGCAGGGCCACAGCCACCCCCCACTGACCACTGACACCTCCTCTCTGCAGAAAACAAGTGCAACGACTCCTTCTTCCTCTGCAAGAACGGGAATTGCATCTCCGAGGCGCTGCTCTGCGACAACAACAACGACTGCGCCGACGGCTCCGACGAGCTCAACTGCTTCATCAACGAGTGCCTCAACAAGAAGCTGAGTGGCTGCTCCCAGGAGTGCGAGGACCTCAAGATTGGGTACAAGGTAGGGGGCC
>CADDXX010001378.1:0-23495 GCA_902810485.1 Alauda arvensis
TTTCTGGAGATTGGAGTAAATTGGGCACTTTACGCCCAAGCGAAGGGGTTTAGTTCTCACCTTGATGGCTTCAGTAGCGCTTGGTAATTGCAGCATTTCTATGTGCTTCGTGTAATATGGAGTGGCTTGTGCCTGAAGGAGCTTTTAGAGCAGCTCCAGGAGATGAATAGTTACAATAGGTAGATGGGATTGATAGGCRTTTTAATTTGTCATAGTTTCAGTTCAAGGGAGCAGCTGAGTAATTACACTGCCTGTGAAGAAAGGGAGTGTAATACTTCCCCTCATTATGGATCTAACTTGTCTCCCTTCCCTTTTAATGCGAGTGAAAACAAAGATATCTCTGATATCTTCTGTTTTGATCGTGATTTGAAAGCCCCAGAAGGGCCCGTGGAGCTCTGTGTTGTGGTGTTGGGTGTACAGATTAATTATTTTTATGTAAAACCCAAGCTCTGGGTTAATTGCTCCAAGCACAAACCTGAGCTTGCCAAGGCCATTCCCAGGGAGGAATTCCTCCCCGTGCAGGAGGCTGGAGCTGGGCAGGATTTGTGAGGCTCTTCAATTCAAACTTAGGGCCTAAAGAAAGGAGACTTTTCCCAATTTGCTGTGGTGGTTTTCTTCCATAAAATGCACCAGGATGGGGCTGACTTGGGCTTTGTTTCTCTCTTGCAGCCTGAAGAACCAATAGTAGCTCGTCAGAGGAGGAGAGGACAGGCACTAAAGCTGCTCCTGTGGAGGGGAGCAGGGCAGAGGAGAGGAGGCTTTCCTGGACTGTGATCCCATGTGGATTCAATAATTAACATGTAACTAACCTTCGCTTTGGACAAATACATGGATTTTGTTTTTTAATTTTGTGGTGAGTTAAAATATTTCGATGGATTTTTTTACCCTTTCGAGACAATATTTATTCAGCACAGAGTCTAGAGTATGATAACTACCCTGTAAATACAGCACTTACTCATCAGTCATCTTCAGGGACAGCGGAAACAAACTATTTCACTTTTTCATATTTATTCCTAGATTTCTCCCAAGAGTTTAAGAATTATTCTACTACATTATCCATGATAGTGATGTAATCAGCCTTCAATCAGAAATAAACACACTCTCTTCACCTTCTCCAGCATGGTTTGTGTCAGCACCCACAGAGCAGCAGCAGCAGAACCCCGGGCACGGTGTGATGGATGAGTTCTTCCTGGTCTCTGGAGGAACCAATGGTTCCATGGGCAAAGAGCACAGAAAGGAAACGAAATTCTGGGTGCTGCTGCCGGGATTCCTGCCGGGATTCCTGCCGGGATTCCTGCAGGCTCTACAGGAGCTGCTCTGCTTTACTGATTCTGCTGCAAGCCCCAGGCTGGGCTCTGCTGTGGCCCCGGGGCAGAGCCTGGGCAGGCTGAGCTTTGGCAGGCTGAGCCTGGGCAGGCTGAGCCCCGGGGGCTGCAGTGCTGTGCAGGGACAGGTGAGAACTGCAGCATCACCTCCCTCCCTCCCTCCCTCCCTCCCTCTGTGGGGACACCCGGAGCCGCTGCAGGAGCTCGGAGTGATTAATTTGTGCTCTTGCATCGATGCCTTTCGTGTGTGGAGGAGAATGGGTTTTTCACAGATGAGTAAACATCTCCTTGGGTTTCATAGCTGTGGGGCGGCTCCGTTTATTGTGTTTTGGGTAATAACACAAGCTGCCGGTGTTCCTGGAGCTGAACTGCCTCTTTACGGAGAGAATGATTTACAGAAATAGGCCACATCAGTCATGCGGGTTCTGACTCTCCCAAGCCTTCCCTCCCCCGGCAGCATCCAGGGCGCTGCAGAGGCGTCGGTGTCAGGAGACAAACCCAGGGATCTGTGTGCTCTGGGAATCACCACGAGCTAATTGCAGCAAATTAATTACAGCACAAACACAATTTCTTTCC
Source organism: Alauda arvensis (assembly GCA_902810485.1). NCBI lineage: Eukaryota > Metazoa > Chordata > Aves > Passeriformes > Alaudidae > Alauda > Alauda arvensis. Next base: position 1,902 of record CADDXX010001378.1, read on the forward strand.
CCGGGCAGGTGTGGAGGGAGCTGTGCCGTGGCTGGAGCCAGCCCCCAGTGCAGCCTGGCCCGGAGCTGCTGTCCCTGGCAGCTCTCAGGGGATGCTGTGGCACTGCTGGTGGCATCCCCAGAGCCCAGCCCAGCTGAGAGGAACCAGGGCAGTGCCCCATCCCCTGTCCCCAGCTCCTGCCTGCAGGGACAGAGCAGTGCAGTGCCTCCTTTTGCTGCCAGCCTCGTCCAGCTCCAGTCAATCAGGCTTTGGCCCCTAAATCCTTTTAATCTGCTGCTTTTCCTAAGTTCATTAGGCTTTCAAAGCAAGACATAAAAAGACAAATCTCCTCGTGGTAAGTCAGTGATCCCTGCAGAAGTGCTGCCAGATCCCCAGTGTCAGGCCTGGTCCAATGGCCCCAGGCTGAAAAGTGTGAGAGGATGGATCAGAGAGCTTGGAAAGTGCTTCAGTGCAACCACTGCATCCCCCTGGGTTACTTTAAACTGAAGGATGAAAACATTTGCATATATTCATTAAAAAAAAAAAACAAACCCATAATCACACTCAGCATTTTTCATGCAGAGCATCCCTGTGTAACCACGTGATTTTGTCTGTTCTGGCCAAATCTTCTACTGGTTTAGAATTCTGTGCAAGGTAGTCTGTAAAGGAAGTAAATCTCAGTAATCTCTCATCCTCAGTCAGGCTGGGTCTCTCCCCAGGCTCYCTGTGCAGTCAGTGCCAGCTGCARATGAGTGCCAGCCCTGGAACTGGGATGTTTTAGCTGAGTTTGCAGCCCAGAGCAGCTCTCCAGGCCCTGGTGTGGGTGCCAGGCTGTTTCAGGGGCAGCACTGACTTTCCCTGGTGTTCCAGACACAGCTCAGCACAACAATGAGTGTTTTTATCCGGCTCCTGTGGCAGCAGGGTGTGACTGGGGCTGGCCTGGGACATGCAGCTCGCACAGATTCATCACGGCACAGGAATCTCCTGCAACGTCAGCGGGGCTTCCTTTGTTCGGTTCCTGTTGCATCAACTCCAGCAAGTGCTGACCTTTAAAACCACCTCCCACAGTGTTCAAACGAGGGCTGTGGAACTCTGATTGTTCCTCCGGGCTGTGCTGGCAGCTGCTGCCCTGGCTGGGCTCCCTGAGCTGCCCGGCTGCCAGCAGAGCTCTGAGGAGTCCCCGGGGCTGGAGACCAGCAGGAGCCACTTTGGGGTTTGAACTTTGGGCTTTGAGGGCTCAGGAGGGAGAGCAAACGTCCCTGAGCCCCGTGGTGAGCTCCTGCTGGAGTTACTGCACTCCAGGGTGAGGATGGATGAGGAATCCTGGAGAGGGCCAGAGCTCCCTAATTGAGCCCTGTCACCCACTGCAGGTCCCTGACAAAAGCCTTTGTCTAACGTGCTTTTAATCAGTGTGTGCATTTCAATTTGCATATTAATGGCAAGGAGCTGTTATTACAGCTGCTGTTGATGAGATGGTGTCAAACCCATCTTCCCATCTGAGCGAAGAATGAAACTGCCTCTATTGTGCGGTGAATGACATTGGCAGAAAACACGTCTGAGGATCGTCCATTCTTTGTCTCTCTCTTCCTTTATCTCTGCTTTTATTTTGCTCTTAATGGCCCACATGGATGCATTCATTAAACTTCTTTTTCCCCCTCAGAACAAGGATCATTTAACAGGAGGCTGGGACGGGATTTTGTGCCTGTTGTGACAGCTCCGAGCTCCATACAAGTCTTGTTCGGTGTTTTTGACTTGTGAAATGGCAAAAGGTGGCCCTGCCCCGGGGGCCGATTATTGCAGCTGACCCAGAGGAACAATTAACGCGCACTAATGAGCCCTGGCACTGCAGCTCCAGCCTCTCCCAGCTCCAGGTGCCAGGGGCTGGGGCAGGTGGGGCAGAGCTGCTGCTCCCAGAGGAGGCACAGGAGGAATGGGATGAGGGGAGCTCATGGAATGGCTCAGAGCAAGCCCTGATAAAGGAGAGCTGTGCAAATAGAGCGTGGAAATTAAAAATCCCAGGGACAGAGCGCTGCCCTCCAGCCCAGCTGCAGGAAAAGGAGGAAGAGCAGCCCTGGTGCAGCAAGGGCAGCGCTGCACACACATTTATTGAGAACTGAGCTGCTCTGAACAGACCTTCTTTGGATCTGGAATAGCAACAAGGAGCTTCCAGCTAAATCTGGACCAGAAAAAAAAATTCAGCTTCAATTTCATGTAATTATGGCAACAAATCAGTGTGGGGGGAAAAGGTGGTGAGTCCCTGTAAAATTAAGGAGCATAAACCTAATTTATTATTTCAAATTTGGGAGGTTTAAATAGCGTTACGATCAGGGGTGGAAATAAATTTGTTGTTTTGCACTGGCCAGAAGGCTGGAGCTGCAGTTGCCAGCTGTAATTGCAGTGTTGAGGGTTGTGCTGGGGGCTTGTCCAGCCCTCCTTTGCCACTCAGCCTCGTGCACTTGTGTGTGAAAATGCCCAGCGTGGTGATTTCTGTTCTGAGAACAGGATATTTCTGTCTGTGCCAGTTCCAAAGCAAGCACAAACACAGACGTGCATTGCAAAAGGAGTGTTAAAAATAAATCGTTTTAAAGCCATGCTGTGTAGCTGGATTAATTTGGGGCTTCTCAGGGTTTATTTCAGTTGCATCTCTTTTCCCCCAGCCAAACCCTGCTCAGCTCTCTGACCTTGTTTGGGTCACTGCAGCCCTTCCCTCTCCCACCCTCTGAGGGTTCCTCTGAGCCCAAATCCCCTGGCCCTGGGGCAGCACCTGCACGGGGCAGAGCCCAGGACATGGGGACAGGGGGACAGCGGTGCTGGGAGGGCAAAGGGAGCACAGGAAATCCTCCTGCAGACCCCTGGGAAAAGGGCCTGGAGGAAAGGGAGTGCTGGAAGCAGCTCACACTGTCAGGTTTGGAGTCAAACAGAATAAAACTGATGTCTTTTAAATATTCACGGTTGTGTTAATGCACTCAGTCAAGTCTAATTAAGTGTAGAGACTCAATGCATTCATACAAACACTCTGTGGGAGCCTGCCAATCTTCCAGGGAAACGAACCCCCAAACAAATGAACAAACCTTGAATGTCTGCAGCTCTGCCTGTTCCAGGAGCGGAGCTGGGGGCTCTGGGGAAGCAGCCAAGGGGGATTTCCAGGAGAGATCTGGAGTCTGGAGGGCTGCCCCAAAGGTGAACATCTCCTCCCTGGAGAGGTTTTCTCCCACAAGCTGCACCTCATTCCCAGTGAGTGAGAACAGAGGAGCCCCCCTGGCCCCTGGGCAGCTCCAGTGGGGCAGGGGGGGTTCTGTGGGAGCAGGACAGTGCCCTGTGTGTCCATGCCAGCTGTGCCAGGGCTGCACGGCCTCTCCTGCTTCTCCACATGGACACTGCTGGAGGGATTTCAGCTGCACTTCATCTTAGGAACTCCTCTGTGGTCATGAGCAGAACTGGGAAAATCATCTACGGCTGAGTGAGAAAGGGAAGAGAAGACACTGATTTTTTTCCTATTTGTGAGGATTTTTTCTCTTTCTCAGTTGAATTCTCACCTTCTCACAACAGTTGTTGCATATCGCTGTAAAACTTCATTTAATCCTTTTGTGCAGTTGAAGTAAATATGACTGAAAGACAAAATACATGCTGTGCTTGATGTAAGGCTGGTGACACGTCCCCCAGTTATCTCCAGTGAGATCTCAGTAATCAAATGCGGGGAGCAGTGAGTTACTGAGCAGGGATGGATCAGAATTGATGCTGCTTTTGGTGAATGTGGTGGGGCCTTGGCACAATTCCTCACACCCCCAGCAGCCCTGGGCATCACCAGCCTCTCTGCCCCTGCCCCTGCCCCTGCCCCTGCTGATCCTCTCCAAAGTCAGCCAAGCACCCGAGCTACTTTTATCCTTATTTTTTTTTTTTAGCTTTAGCACAAATAGTTGTTTGAGTGGAGGCCTCGTTTCAGCTGTCTGTTTTCTCAAAAATGAGAAATCACAGCCTCTGCAGGTGCTGTCCTGGCCACAGCAGGACCTGGCCACCAGCAGCAGGGACCCTGCTGGTTCAACACCCCCAGAACCTTCTGTGGTGCTCCTGGGTTTCCACAGCCACTCTAATAGTGGTGTTTCAAAGTAATTACTGCTGGGGGAAAATGTGCCTTACCACAGGGAGCAGCACAGGGACAATGGGAGCGTAGTTTTAGGACAGAAAAAAAAAAAATCAATCTGAATCTTACACTTTTTCATCCAATGCCTTGAGCAGTGAAAAGGGGGGAAAGGATCAGTGTTTTTGCTGGTTGGATGGGGCTGTGACAGACAGGGTGTGGTGGAAGCTGCACCCAGCAGGAGCTGCAGGGCCTCTGCCTCTCCTTGGTGCCCGCTTGGGAAAGTCAAATGTTTATGTGTAACCTAAAAGAGAAGCTGTTCTGCTGCTGTGAGCTATTGGGCAATAAAAGCAGGAAAGGCTCTGCAGTCAATAAAAGTAAATTAATAACTGGAGACAACAACCCCTGCTTCTCTGACTGGCATAAAGCAATCCTGTGCTGGAGGAAGGAAAAATGTCACCCTTTATGAGGAGACAGGTCAGGTCCAAGAGGCATTGGGCTGTAGCATTTTGTGGGATATTTGTGATCAGAGGAATTGGGCTGTAGCATTTTGTGGGATATTTGTGATCACGACTTTTTCTCCCCAGACCTGTGGGGGTTTTTTGCAGCTGAGCCAAGCAGAACAGAGCAGAGGAGATCCCAAGCCCCTCGGCGTGGTGGGTGCTGCCCACACCTGCCCTTGCACTTGTGCTGATCATGCAGCACAAATTAGGAGGCTTAATTATTTCAGTAGAGGTTAATTACATTAGTCACTACAGCAAATCTCCCGTTCATACCATGCTTTCCACTTCATTTAATTCATTACCCCCTGTGACAGGAGATTTCTGCACAGAGCTGCTCCTTTACATCCCACGGCCCTTCCAAGCACATCTCCAAGCTGGCCCTGTGCTCCTGCTCTTCCTCCTCCCAGTGCTGCTGGTGGCAGGGACAAAGTGGGGGCAGCCTGGGACGTGCTGTGCCCCAGGGGGAGGGGGTGGGCAGGGCAGGGCTGTGCCCAGCTGGGTTCTCACCCTGCAGGGACAGGGACAGGCTGTGAGCCCCACACTGTGTGTGCCCCTGGATTGTGCAAATCATCGCCTTCCCTCAGGTACCTCATCCCCTCTCTCTGCTGGGTGCCTCATCCCCTTCCCTTGCTGCCTCTCTGCTCAAACCCAGCACGGGCAGATCCCTGCCCTTTCCCCCTGCCGAGCAGGGACCCACCCTGTGCTGGCCTTTGCCCAAAATCCTGCTCCCTCCTGGCTGCCCAGGAGCCAGCCTGTCCCTCATGGGAGAACCCAGCTGGTTGTGCTCCCCTTGCAATGGTTCTGACAGAGCCATTCCTCACACTTTAATGTGTTTCTGTAAATGGCAGAGTCCTTGGGTGGCATTTAATTAGTTTTACTGTGCCTTCCCCACTCGGCAGAGATGTATCATAATAGCTGAAGGATTCATAAAAAAACCATGTTTTAATCAGAAATTCAAATGCAAAGCAAGGCAGAACAACGATCTGAAAATAAAAACAGAATTTTAAAGATTGCCCAGATGATGCTGAGTGCCACAGGCACACGGTGCTGCCTGGGAAGCAAAGCAGTGAGGTGCTGCCCCAGCCCTGGCCCAGCCAGGATCACACAGTTAATGCTCTGGGGACATGGGGAGGGCACTGGCTGGGCTTCTGCAGAGGCTCACAGTGACTGGGTAAAGCTGGTCCCAAATTAGGACGAGCTTGGTGCCCGTTGTCACCTGTTGAGGTGTGTTGGTCACAGTCTGGGCTGAGCTTTAGCAGGTGACCAAGGAGCCCTGAGCACAGCTGTGTGTGCTGCACAGAGACCCCTGTGCCTCCCCAGAGCCGGGGACAGCAGCTCTGAGCCACTGCCTGCTCCAGCTCTCCTTGCTCTGTTTTTAAACGGGGTTCATCCCTCCCTCCCTGCACCTGGGATTCATCATCCCTGTGCCTGCAGCTCCCCCAGCCCCTGCTCCCAGCGTGGGGGGAGATTCTGCAGCCCCGGAGCCCAAAGTGTGCCTCTGCCATGTGCAGGGGGGAAGTGAGACATTTCCCACCTGTTCTGCTAACTTGCAGCTTGGTGGGATAGTTCCTATTTTTAACTGGAGCCGCAGTTAAAGGAATACATTTGTGAAGTCAAACATAAGGTAACAACCGAAGGAAGTGGGTTTTTAGCTGCAGATCTCTCTGATTCAGTACCTGGTGAACATTTTCTTTAGCATTATGGTATTTCTTGGGGTGCACGATAAAAACCTGCAGTAATCAACAGAACTGTTCTCAGTTTTCAGTCTCATCATTAGCATCCTGCTATCATTAACCTGAGCACGATAAATTGCTTATAAAACAGATATTTCTTTGTTGGGCATTAGCAGGTCTGGTGTGAGGAGGGATGAGGAGATGTCTGCAGAGTTTTRCATCGTGAATATGAACTGTGTGTGGTTCTGACTCTGCAGGTCAGGCCAGTGKAARCCAAGGAAATGTTCCAGATTTTAAACTTAATCGAGATTTAGGGATTAAAATATATTTAAACTCATATCCAGCTGTTTACTTGGGCGAGGAAGCATCAGCCTTGCTGTCTGCAGGTGGAGGGTCCTTGCACGGAGGTGGGAGCTGCTCTGGCTGGCACAGGTGAGGCTCTCCCTGCCTCCTCTCTGACATTTCAGCCCTTTTGCCCTGGCCAGGCTTTCAGCAGAGCTGCCTGTGCGTTTCTGTCCCCGTGGCTGCTGGCATCCAGCTCCGAGTGCTGCAGCACCAGAGTCCAGCCCGGAGGCTCCCTGGGTGCCAGCCCTGGCTGGGAGCTCTGCAGGAGCTCAGGCTGCTTCAGCTGCCAGAAAATCAGGCTCATTTCTTGGGAAATCTGTTGTGCACAAAGCACTTTAATAACCACATCCATCTAAAGGGCACACCAGGAGAAGGAGCACTGCCTGTTCCCTCTCAGGTGCCAGTTTGTGGGGAGTGCTGCTGCTAACATTCAGCAGGAGCTCCAGGTCACCTTGATACAATCGAGCTAAGACACATTTTAATGGCTGTTTAATTAGATTTACCATGGGGAAGGTGCCATGGAGGAAAGCTGCTTCTAGTGCTGGTTTAAAAAAAAATGCAGATGAAAGACTGCAAGTGATAGATAAAGATAAGGGGGGGGGGTTGTACCCCTGTTCAGTGTAATTTTTCACCTTCATTTGAGTGATGTGTCTGCTCTTTCCCTGCACTTGCAGGGCTGGAAAACCTCACACCCCTGCAGTCTGGTGCTGTTTTCTGCCTGCCACAAAAATGTCGGTTCTCCTCAATGTGTGATTTTCTTCTAGGTGACCTGAGCTCTGAGCACTCCCTGCGAGGCTCCCACATCCTTCAGGAGCTGCCCCTGTGTTCCAGAGAGGATTGAAGCAGGAGGTGAGGAACCCATCTGATTTCCAGCAGCAATATCTGAATTTTATGGCAAACTGGTCCCTGCATGAGGGAACAAATGGCTCATGTTCATCTCACACCGGTTTTGATTCCTTCATGAGGCTGTGGGAGACTCCAAGGAGCATTTTGTGAAGAGGCCAGTTGCTCCTCCACAGGAAATAAAACTCTGAAACACATTGCAATAAAGGATATGACATCTCTCCCAATGGATTTATTAAGAAGACCAGAAGAGTGAGGAGTTATAAAACCTGATCCAGTCGGCAGCCCAGGCTGTGTAATTGATATCCATTATTTCCCATTGACTGCTCTGCAGGACTTTGCTTTCTGTGGCATCAACAGATTCTGCTCCCGAGCTGCTGGGGCTTGGCAGAGAGCAAAGCCAGAGGCAGAGCTGGGGTGGGGATGCCAGCAGAGGGGCAGGGTGGTTTTCCTCCATAAACACACACCTTTATTGTTATTTGCAGTTTCCCAGGTCACTGCACTGGCACAGAGCTGCTGGGGCTCTGCTGGCACCAGTTTGGCTCCACAGTGGTGCAATTTCTCCTCATCTGCTGTGAAGAACATTTTCTGTTCTTTACAGAAATAAGGCTATTACAGTAAAGAACTTGCTGAAACCAGGCAGGCCGGGAAGGGCCATCCCCCCAAAAATGCAGATTTGTCCTGTGCCAGAGCAAGCCCAGCTCTCTGCAGGCCCAGGGCTGTCTGTCTGTCTGTCCTGGGCATTTGTCTGGCAGCTGCAGGAGCAGCCCTTGGCTCCCCAGGAGATCTCAGGGTTTCATTTATTCCTGGTGGGTGCTGGAGCAGTCAGGAATATCAGGGATGTGGCAGGAGCTGGGTGCTCCAGGGGCTGCAGGAGCCAGCACGGACCCCTGCCCCACCCAGGGCAGCACCAGGCAAATCCAACCTTTTCCTTTATTTCTAGAGCTGTTCTCTGCCACTGACCTCCTGCCCCCACCTCCTGCAAATCATTTTCTTTTCCAGATGCTTCACTATTAACTTGTACTATTTCATTTTTTTCTTCCTTTTTCTTTCTCCTTATCTCACCTCGGGAAGGAGAGGGATTACCTCACTTCCACTGCCTCAGAAATAAATCCTCATTATGGATTTGTACCTGGGGAGGAAGAAGCTGATTTCCACTCCCAGCCAGTTCTGGACAGATATTTGAAGGTAATTGTTCAGTCCAGGGACATCTCACTTGTCTAATAACCATAAAGAGCACTTTTATTAGAGCTGGGCTTGGGGCTGGCACTATTGAGAGGATATTTATGGGGAAGGAATCATTTCAGAGAACTGGAATATGGGCATCAGATGGAGGTTTTTATTTTAAGGTGGAGCAAAGGGAAGGACCTAACCTGCAATAAATAGAAAAGCATCCCAGTGCCTGTGCCTCGGTGATGGCACCAGAGCTGTGCCCTTGGGCCCCTCAAAGCCTCTGCAATCACCTCTGGACTTAAACTGTGGTCACTTTGTGTTGTCCAAGACCTGTATAACTTTCCCATTTTTTAACAGCCTGTGCATAAGAAAAGCAAGCATTAGGAAGGTGTAAAGCTGGATATTTTAACTTCAAACTGAATCCCAGTCACGGTTTCCTTCCCTTGCAGTTTCAGATATAAAGAAGATGATAGATTAAGTTATGTTTGACTGACAGATTTAAATTGAGACTTATTTCTGCAGCCTCCACATCCAATGCTCTAAATAGGAGGTTTGGGATTAAGGCCATTAAATTACTTACTTTATTGGAAAAATAAAATATCAGGAACAGATGAAAATGAAAAGAGAAAGARATGCAAACTGARTGAGTGCTAAAAAAATGATTAAGGTAAGGTATCAAATGAAATAGAGTAGCACTAAACCTGGATGGCATGTGAGAAATCCTCCCAGAGGCAGAGTGGGTCTGTGACAGCTCCAGGGGGACAGGATGGACAGCCACCTCTGCTCCCGGGTGTAATGACAGCACAGAGGGAAGCGTGTGAGAAAATGGGGTAAGAGAACACATTCTCTCATGTTAAATCCCCACTCTAGGTCCTGTTGCCATTGGCAGCCTGAGGGATATTTTTCAGAGATGCTAAAACACTTCGTAAATTAGGAAAACACGAGAGAAACCAAACCAAAACACCATATTGTGTAAACCGCATCTCCTGATAGCAGAAAAGCCTCTCAGAATGAACCTCCTTGTTCGTGTTTACTCTTGTTTGTTGGGGTTTTTTCATCTGAAGACACGAAAAAGATGTCATTGCTGTTTTTCTGTAAAAATCGCTGCGGTCACTGCTGTCACCTTTGTCGCCTCGCCTGCTGCCTGCAGAGGTCAGCAGAGCCGGGGCCCCGCTGGAAYCTGAGCAGCCCCGCTSCTCCAAGGAAGGGAAAGAAAATMAACACTCCRTGATCCTTTAACTTGTGAAATGYAAAACTCGGACAGCCTCGCACTGARATCKCAGCTGGCACAGGTRAKTGTTCTCCAGGCAGMGYTGTTATTTCTCTGCTGGGAAGCTGGTTGAGGAGGGATGAGTCCAGCCCCTGGTGAATCCCAGCCCGGAATTCCCTCAGGACACGGCAGCAGGGCAGAGCAGAGCCCCGCGCTGCCAGCAGCGACCCGCAGGTGTTTGCAGGTGTTTTTCCTTTCGGAGCTGCTGCAGGGGAATCTGCAGAGAGGAAGCAGCGAGCCCGGCAGGTGCGGCCGGCACAGGTGGGGCGACACGGTGACACGGTGACACTGTGACACGGCTCTGTCCCTGCTGCAGCAGCCCCCAAACCCCTCTGAGCTCAGAGATGAGCGAGCAGGAGCGCTGGGTGAGGGCTCAGCACCATCGCACTTCCAGTCGCTCCTGCTGCTTCTCTGCTCTCAGCTCCCCCAGGAATCCTGCAGGAAAACCAGGGATCAGATGTGAACACTCTGCATTTGGCCTGTGAAAAGCAATCAGGGAAAAAAAAAACCAGAACAAAGCAAAGTACAGAGAGACTCGCGGCTGTACTCGGCGTGCTGAGAGGAGAACAGGCAGACACAAAGTCGTGTGCGGGTCAGTTTTGTACAAAACATCAAAGGCGGGTGGGAGTGATCGCCCTGGCACGACCGGGAGAGTTCAGAGCTCAGCCAGCAGGGACCCAGCACAAACAGCATCCACACTCCTCAGAGCGAGCGAGAAACCCGAGCAGGGGCAGGAGCGGAGCTGCTCCCGAGCCGGGTGGGAGCTGCATCCATCCAGTGTGGTGGGGAGAGCTGCAGGGAAGGGAAAGCTCCACAAAAACACAGACAGTGACCCCCCTGCGGGCTCCAGGGAAAGAAAAACACCACAAAACACTGAGACCCACCTGCAGGTGCCCACTCTGTGCCACATGAGCTGCTCTGCCACCAGAGCTGATCTGCCCCAAAGGCCACCTTCTGCTGAGACCCCATTAATGGAGAAAGGCTGAGACAAATGAAACATTTTTAAAAATAGCATGAGCGTGCAGTCAAAAGCAGCATCTCTGCCCTGGAACTGCTTTGCCATGAGCTGATCGTGCCTAATCCTGGTCTGGGTTGAGCAGAGCTGTTCCACTCAGCATTGGATAACCCCAACAGCAGAGTGCCCAGAATCTGATTTAATTTGAAAGGCTACAAAATTGTATTTCTCTGCTGATTTTCCAGGTGGCAGGATTAGATACAGAGTTTTTAGTTTTCCACTACTTCCTTTTAACTCGATTTGACAGAAATGGCTTTTGGTACAAGGCGGGATTTGCTGGGTGCTGCAGTGGGGATAATGGAAACATCAGAGAGATGGCAAAGCACAGCTGGGGGAGACCAGCCCTGTCTGGAATGCACTGAATGCTTGAAGGCCAAGTTTTCTGGAAGGGCAGAAGTCAGGGAAATTTGCATCTCTTGTGGGACATTCACTGGCCCACAAAGCAGCCCCTCTTTCCGGGGACCCCAGGAGCTGCAGGAGGATGTGGCAGGCCTGGGGTGTGCTGGCCTTTGTGAGGACACGGGGAGGGATTTGTGCACGGCCACGGGCAGGAGGCTGCAGGGAGGCCGTGGGGAGGGATTTCTGCACGGCTGGCACCAGCACGGCCACGGGCAGGAGGCTGCAGGGAAGGAAGGGAGGTGCCAGAGCCAGCGCAGCCACAGGGACTCGGCAGCAGCACCGGGAGCTGCCCTTCCCCGCGGCTTTGCTGATTAAGGAGCTCCTTTTCTTGGCACTTTGAGCTGGAATTAAAACGTTGCCGGGAGAGAGAGARGCTCAGGGGCAGGCGAACAGCTTGTTCCCAGCTGGSTCAGCACTTTCCTGTTYGCAGTTCCACCCATCAGGGCTCCAAAAATGCTCCCTGAAGGCAACTGGGTGCTGGGCTGGCAACCCCCTTGCACCTGGGCACCCCCTTACACCTGGGCACCCCCTTGCACCCTGGGCAGCTCCTTGTGACGGCTCCTTTGGCACAGCCCGGTGCCACAGCCCTGTGCTAAAGAGATGAGCTCCCCTTGGCTCCGGGACAGGCTCGGGTTAACGGCACAGACCCGATTTAATGGCACAGACCCGGGTTAACGGCACAGACCCGGGTTAGTGCCATAGGCTCTGGTTAATGGCACAGGCTCAATTTAATGCCACAGACCCGATTTAACGGCACAGACCCGGGTTAATGCCATGGACCCGATTTAATGGCACAGACCCGGGTTAACGGCACAGACCCGGGTTAATGCCGCCCTGCACGGCCCCCCCCCGCTCCCCTCCCGCCCATCCTGCCCGGCTCGGAGGAGATGGTGTGCCTGGGAAATGGTCTGTGACTTAGCAGGCAGCGTGCTGSAGAGAGGCAGGCTCCTAATGACTCCTCAAACTGAGATTTTATCCCTGGAAATGGAACTGGGTCTCAGTGTCCCTGATTAGTTGCTTGTGACAAATTCCATCTGCCTGCCTGGGAACAACAAAGACCTAAAAAAACCTGAGCACCAGCCATGCACCAGCTGCTCCCATGCTGGGCTTTGTCATCACGGGAATCACAAAACAGAAAACTCTCCCTTAATCCACTCCATTTCTTGGGACTGTGTGCCATGAAATGTCACCTTCTCAGATGGAGGAACGGGATTTATCACAATTAAGGGAGGCTTTGGCACATCCCTTTAAGTGAATTAAGGGTGCTTTCATTCTGAATTAGCCCAGGGCTGTGCTGGTGCAGCGGGAGCCCCTTGCAGTGGGTAGCACAGGAATTTGCACATTTTGGGGCACTGTGGGTGTGATTGGGATGCCCAGGGCGGTGCAGCACCGACACGGAGCGGCTCATGGTCAGAAAGCTGGCTCTGGRCATTCCTCAGGAGTGAGGAGAGGAYTCCTGTGCYGGGCTGGTGATGGATGGAGCCGCTTCCTGCACATTTGGCTTCTTTGGAGTCACAAAGCACCTGCATCACTGCCCCCACCGGTCGCTGCTTTTCTGCGGTGCCATTTCCCAAACCTCCTCTCCTGGAGAACTTTTGGCTTTGGATGGGCTCTGCAGAGCCGGGAGCCCTCGGGGGGAGTTCCTGGGGGCCGTTCGTGTGTCCAGGCTGCCCCGCTCTGCTGTTCCCGGTGCTCCCGCTCGGTGACTCGGGGGCATCTCCCCAGGTTCTGGTTCCGTCCCGGGGTCCGCAGCCGCGGGAGGGCGGCACCAGCTCGGGCTGCCGAGGCGCTGCCTACAGCTGGGGCCTGTCAGAAAAACAAAACACAATTAAAAAACAAATTAGCACATGTATATGTGTGTGTATGTGACGAAACAAAAGATAGAAGTGTTTGACAGGAAGGAAGGAAGGGGGGAACCCTCAAACATCACCCAGCCCTGCTGAGCCCGGGTGCAAATCCAGGGGGAAATAGGATTTACTTTTCAAAGCAAGATTTACCCCTAAATCATTTTTTTTTACGTGCAAATCAGAGCCTCCCAGAAAGTCTGGGGGAAGGAAAGGCTCTGATGGCTCCCGAGCAGGTTTCTAAATGAAAAATTGTGTCTTGTACTTTAGCGTTCAGGGAGAGGGGGAGGAAAACCGTGCCTGGATTGGAATATTTTCAGCATTTGGGATGGCAGGTGAATTTTAAACAGATCCCAGCTGGCACACGGCCAGTCTGGGAAGCACAATATGGCAGTTTTCTCTTCCCTTTCCATTGTGGTCCAAGCAGAAACAACAGCAGGTGGAGAAAGTACTTTTAGACAGTTTCCCCCTAATTCCTTGAGGCATTAAAGCACCCCGACTTCGCAAAGACAATGGAAACCCACTTTTTCTGTGGAATTTTGGGATGATGTGGGAGAGCAGCAGCTTCCTCACGGCCGCCTGCTGCCCCTGGGCGTTCCTTCTCCCGGAGCGATGGGTCCCGGCCCCGGGGGCCGATTCCAGGCTGTGGGGCAGGAGGATTCGGGGGCCGGCAGGGAGCAGGAGGGGCAGGAGGAGCAGGAGGGGCAGCAGGAGCAGCGCAGGTGCCCGGTGAGCAGCGCCGCCTCTGCTCCGCGCTGTTCCCAGCGGGTTTTTGGGCAGTGGGGTGAACTAGGGATCCGCCCCAGGCCCTGGGACAAGCGGCTTTTCCGCGGAGGAGGATGCAGGACGCGGAGCCTGCGCCCGCTCCGATGGTGACTGTGCCGGTGACTGTCCCGGTGACTTGTCCCGCGGTTGTCCCGGTGACTGTCCCGCGGTTGTCCCGCTTGTTGTCCCGTGGTTGTCCCGGTGATCTCCCTCGGCGTGGGCGCCCCGAGGAGCCGCAGCCCGGGACGTGCCGGCTGCCTGAGCTCTGATTCACAGCCCGGGCCCCCAGCTGGAGCCGTGAACCAGAAAATGTCACCGCTTCCCACGGCRGAGCATCGGGCCGTGCCGCCGGCACCGCTCCAGGGCGGCTCACGGGGAATCGGGGGGCTTTTCTGAGTTGTGTTTTAAGAGTCTGGTCACGGCCCCGCTCCTGGTTTTTAGCAMAGATAAATGGTAACTGTGTCATCTCCTGTTGCCTGCAGTATTTTAGAGGTTTTTCTTCTCATAAATAGCCCCGTCTGTCCCTTCTGAGCGCACCGGAGCCTCACTTCGCTGCGTGTGAGGCGTTCGTGCTTTGAGCCCCCAGGCCGGCTCTGTKCTGTGAGCACCAAACCGACACAGCCACGAATGTCAGCCCTCACAGCTCCTCACTCGCATCTAACCCAGCACAGCTTTCCCTCGGCAGCCGCAGATGGAATCTGTTCTCAGCAGCGGCGGTGCGGGGACACCCGGGGACACCCGGGGACACCGGGGCTGAGCTCTGCTGCTCTGCTGCTCTGCAAAGCCGGGCCTGTCCCCCGGGCCGGGCACAGCACCAGCTCAGCCCAGCTCAGCTCAGAGGTTAATTTTTAACCGGCTGTTGCTCCGGGCAGGGGAGGAGGCCAGGGAGGTGCTGCTGCTCCCCACGCACAAACACGGCCCCGCACACAAACAGAGCTCTGCTCTGGACTCTGCTCGTGTCCCCTGTGCTTCACCTGGAGCTGAAGGTCAGGGTACKGCGTGTTCAGGCGCTGGGGAACATCCTCCTCTGCTCCTGGACTCTGTGCTCAGAGCGTGCTCTGTGCATTTGTTCCAACCCCGTCTCCTCATGGGCAGGAGGATTGCAAAAACAACCCTCCATTTTCGGGGGAGATGGGGATGGGTGCTGGATGAGGGGGCASAGGGAGGGACCTCTGTGTGCTCTGCTGTCACTGACACCCCCTTTGCTCCSGGCTTTCTCTTTCCAGCACCTTCCCCGGTCTGCTAAGCCAGGCCTTGTGCCAGAATTCTGCTCTCGAGTTCCTGTCCTGCCCTTCCCTGGCGTCTCCCCGGCCCGCAGCGGAGCGGGGAACCCCGGCACGGGGGCTGAGCAGGGCGTGGGGCGAGCTGGACGAAATGGATAAAATTAGCAGTTCATCTGTAATGTTCCTCAGGACGCCGGGGCAGGGGACACCCCGTGCAGCCAGCCTGACTCATGCAGAAGAATTAATGGAAACGCCCGGCTCCTGCAGGGAGGAAATTCCTCCAGCAGCCTTTTCCTCTGTTTGTTGTGCGGGCAGGGTGACAATGGCCCCGAGCCGGGCGTGCGGCGGCCACCGGCGCCGGGGCTGCGGCTGCGAGGGGCAGGAAGGGCTGGCACGGCCCTGGCGGGCAGGGTGACAATGGCCCCGAGCCGGGCGTGCGGCGGCCACCGGCGCCGGGGCTGCGGCTGCGAGGGGCAGGAAGGGCTGGCACGGCCCTGGCACCGCCCCGGCACCGGGGGGACAGCAGGGACGGGCGGTGGCACCGCGGGGACAGCGGCGATAGGGACAGCAGGGACAGTGACAGCACTGGGGGGACAGCAGGGGTGAGTGACGGCACATCTGGGTGATGGCACAGCTGGGTGACACCACTGGTGGGTGTTTGCTGAGCCCTCTGTAAGAAGTTCCTGGAGCACAAAGCTGCCAAAGCAGCACAGGCTGCGAGTGAGGAAAATTGCCTTTTTTTTTCACTGTAAATAGCCAATAATCACATAACTTCTTAGTAAGTGGCCTTTATTTATCAGGGATACCCCTTGGGCTCATAATTTCAACGTAACGAGACAAGAGGGACTGTAAAATCCCCGAGGCAGAGGATGTTATCAATCATGTGATGCAAATGTTGTGAACAGGAGTGTCTGGGCAATCCTGGGACGTGCCAGCAGCAGCCACTTCAGTGGGTGTTGATTCCAGTCTGCCACAAGCCTGGCTCCTGCCAGATTTGCTTCCTTCTTTCAAGGAAAGGCTCTTGGCARAGGATGCCCCGGGCTGGGTTTGGTTCTGGGGGCCGGGAGGGTGACAGGGCTCTGCCAAATCCTTGGCCTGGCTCTGGGGGTGCATGGAGGGCACCTCAGAGGTCCGGGGGAGCAGGAGCAAAGCCCCAGCAGCAGGGCCAGGGGAGCAGCAGGACGGTGAGGAGCTGAGCTGGTCCCTGCAGGGTGTAATCAGAGCATCCTGCTCGGGTCCTGGCAGGTAACACACCCCACAGAGGCAGCTGGGCTGCTCTCAGGCAGATTTGTCTGAGCAAGGACAGTTCTGGAAAGCTTTTGGAAGCTCTTTCAGAGAGGTTCATCCCAAAAGAGTTCATCTCTGATTTCCTGGGAAGGGAAATCACCGTGCATTCCTCTCCAGCTGTAAATAATTATAACTGCCCCTTCTATTAGGTGACTTAAAAGATTATTTCCAGTCTCCCTGACTTATTGGCAATTTGCAGTTCTTACTGTGGGCAAAGAAACTGTAGCTGGGCTATCACTCTTCCAAGCTGCTTCATTTTTGTTGCTCTTAGCAGAGTCATGGGAATGTTTTTATCTAAACCATCAGGTTATTAGAGGACTGACTTATAAATAACCAGTCTTTGCTATTTTTAAGCACTTTCAGCWTCGTCTATCATGATAGTACAGCACAACCTGCAGAAAAACAGACCCATTCTGCTGCCAAAGCTTCATCACTTCCTTCTGTTTCTTTGGGTGGTGAGGAGCCAAGCCCAGGCTCCTGCTCTGCTCTGCAGGAATGTCAGAGGCTGAGGAGCCWCGCTGCCCACCCTGGCCCCAAACCATCATTTTATACACCTCTCTTTCCTCATTGCAGAAGATGTTATTGTCTTTTATTACAGAGGGGAAACTGATGTTGGAGTTGATTAACAATAAATTTGGTGAGGCCTTTCTGGGGATGCCAGGGGGGACAGTGGGGCCCTGGGGAGCCAGGGGCTGCCAAAGCCATTCCTGGGAATGAAGGAAGGTGCAGGTGCTCCTGAACCAGGTCTCTATGAAATGACAAAAATGTCTAACCCCACCACCGCAGGAGAACTGAGCATTTCAGACAAGATAATTTRTATTTGCTTCATAATTTATTCGTTTTCACATCACTGTATGCAATAAATTAT
The DNA here is from genome assembly GCA_902810485.1 of Alauda arvensis. Taxonomy (NCBI): domain Eukaryota; kingdom Metazoa; phylum Chordata; class Aves; order Passeriformes; family Alaudidae; genus Alauda; species Alauda arvensis. The sequence continues at coordinate 19,167 of CADDXX010001378.1, forward strand.
AGTCGATATAATARTAACAAACATTGTCAGGAAATATTGTCATGAAGTAAATATTCATCTAATAGTGACTGTAACCTACACAGAGAAGAACTGTAGTGGTTATATTTCGATTTTTAGTGTTAGTGGTAAGTGAACACAGTGTTAGGGAATTCACAGTAAATCCAGGGAACTCTCTCATTATTATTGCTTCTGTGCAATTTTTACTGCACACACACGGCTTGGGAAGGGCAGGCACAGCTGTGCAGTGTCTCTGCAGTGRAAGCGTTCCCGGAGCCTTTGGGTGCCTTTCACAGCTCACAGTGCCCGAGCCCAGCCGCTGCTCGGTGTCCGGAGCCTCCCGCAGCCACAGCTCGGCCTCGGGCTCTGCGGGAAGAGGCGGAAAAGGCGAAGCACCGGCCYGAGTCCGTGAGCCCCGGGGCCACCAGCAGGGTCCGGGTCACAGCCGGGCTGTGRGGGCTGCCCCGAGGGGCTGCTGTCCCTCTGCGAGCCCCCCGGGATGGGTCCTGCAGTGCACACTCGTGTGCCAGGGGATGGGTCCTGCTGTTCACACCCGTGTGCCATGGGCAGCTCTCACGGGCACGGATCCTGCTTTGCACAGCGGTGCTGCTGCCCACAGCCAGGCCCTGCCAGCTGCAGTATGTGCCAGGCTGGTGCCCTGGGTCCGGGCTGGCAGGTCCCCAGGCTGATGCCCTGGGTCCCCATGCCGGGTGCCCCGGGTCCCCAGCCGCTCGGGGCAGGATGCTGAGCGGGCTCGCAGGTCCCCAGGCTGATGTCCTAGGTCCCCAGGCTGATGTCCTGGGTCTCCAGGTTGGTGTCCTGGGTCCCCAGCCCCTCGGGGCGGGATGCTGAGCGGGCCGGGAGGTCGCAGACAGTCCCGTCACCAAACGTTCTCCATTTCTGCTCCCTCCGCCGGCTCAGTGAACTTTGATGGAGTATTTCCGAAACGTCAGGAACTGGAGCAGTTTGTCTTTCCTCCTCTGCTTCAGCGCCATCAGCGCTCGCGTTTTCTCCTCCATGTCCTGGTCGGTGGCGAGGATGATCTTGGCTCTCTCCTCCGCCTTCTTGTCCCCGGAGTTCCTGAAGAGTTTCTGCAGGGACGCCTCGTTGATGCTCTCGAAGATGTTGGCCGCGGCTTTCTTGCGCAGGGCGGTGTCGAAGCGGCAGCCGTGCCCCGAGGGGCWCACCCGCAGCGAGGACATGGCAGTGGCGCTGCAGCCGGGCTTGGCTCTCATCGATGTGCCTGCAGCCGGCTCTGCCCCGGGCCCCGGTCCGAGGAACGGCTGCGGTGCCGCCGCCGGGACCCGCATTTAAAGGCAGGCCCCGAGGAAAAGCCGGAGCGCTCCGGTTACAGCGGTGAGATCACCGTGATGTCAACACCCAGCGCTCACAGGCGAGTTTAACTTCTGAGTTGCCAACTTTCCTGCCGTGCGGACGAGATGAAAAGTTCTCTCTGCTTCTGCCACGGAAATGGCTTTTTTTTTTAACTACTTTTTTTTTTTACCCACCACAGAAGAGGCTTCAACCACCGCGGTGGGACCGAGGCAGCAGAGCCCGAGCTCCTGCCCTGGCTGCGCTGAAAAGCGCTGCTCTCACACCGTGTATCCCATCATARACAGGTGAAACTCCTGCTGGGAACTGCTGCGGTGCCAGCAGAGGCTGGGTTCGGTGCAAGCAGCCGGGAAYTCGGCTCTGTCTCCTCTGCAAACACTGCAAACCTGCTCCTGCCTGGGCACCCTCAGCTGCACATAGCAATGGTCTCAGGGGGAGCAAGAAAACTCCATTTGCTGCCCTGCTCCTGCCTCCAGTGTCCTTTTGCCTAAAATTCGTGCTCATTAGTGCTGGAAARAAAATTCACCTCTGCTCCAAAAGAGCCTGTGCTCCCCACACCTCCCTTGGCCAACGAGGAGCCCTTGGGCTGGGAGGACTCTCTCTGACTCACATGGGTCGGTTCTGGCTCCTGTGAGGAGCAGGGAGCTCGGTGACCCTCGGGGGTCCCTCCTCACCCCAGACACCCCGAGTTCAGGTGCTCTGCTGGGCTCAGACACCTGGTGTGAGTGATCACAGCCCAGAATAGCTGTGGGTTCAAAAGCCAGTTAAGGCCAGGAGCCAGAGATAAGTGTATTTTGGTTMATGTTTTAGAGCAGCCGGATGCTGCAGAGGCTCTGTTTGGAAAACGGGAACCTTGTTTACTGCAGCTGCTGGCCCTGTTACTCACCCTCACTGAAAGGATCAGCCTCTGCCCCCATCCCACTYGGAGCAGGGGTTTCCCTTATTTACTGCAGAAATTACCCCTGACCACACTGCAGAACAATCCAAGGGAACAGCAGCCTGGTGCTTTTTATTCCACATCCCCTTTGAAACCTCAGCTTGTGTGGACAGAGGGAGGGGATGTGCCTGAGCCATCCGCCCCTCTCCAGCCGTCAGCARGAGCCAGGTGAGCACACCTGAAGCCATGTGTGGATGTTTGTGCTGGCTCAGAACCCAGAAGGGAATTAGCTGTGAGCTGTTGCTCTCCAGGTGAAGTGTGAGCAGGGCAGGTGCCAGCCTGGGCCCCAGAAGAGGCAAGCCCAGCTCTGTCTGAGCTCAGATCAGCTTCCAGCTGGCCAGGACTTGCCAGGCTGTGTCCCTGGGAGAGGGAGTGTTCCCATTGCAGTGCCTGGCCCCTTTCCTGCCCAGGACTTGGCACTCACACCTTGGCACATCCTGAAACAGCCCTGACCCTGCAGCCACCAATACCCTGCCAGGACATGGCTTTCCCCAGGCTGCCAGGACTTTGCTCCAGCATGAGCTCTCCCTGCACATGCCATCGCTTCCYGTGCTTCTGCCATGGTGGGAGCAGCTTTTTACAAGTTTTTCTCAATTTCTTTTGTCTGTGCTGGATGTCCYGTGCCTCAGTGTATAAACAGCAGCTCTGCAGATCCCTGGGGTTCTCCTTCCACCAGCCAGACCYGCAGCCTCTCACCTTCTCAGCAGACACCAATTCTTCAGCTGCTTCTTCAACATTTGCAGGGCTGATCAATCCACCCTGAAAATAGGGCAGCTTTTGGTGTGGCTGGATCTCTGTGGGACAGATCTCAGGGTTTGTAGGCTCTGCTAACATGAGATGTGGTGGGGGAGCAGGAGGAAGCAGGGCCACACGTGCTGCCCAACCCTTCCTGCTCAGAGCTGCCCCGAGCACAGGGGAAAACCTGCCTGGAACACGTGTCTGGGTGAAATGCTGRAAGTGCTCTGCTCCACAGGGCAGAAAACACCGCGTCAGGGTGCCTGGGGTAAAACTCGGTGCCACAAGATCAGCCAAGGTCTTGTGGCTGAAGAAAACAAACCCTTTTGTGTCCCCTGGTTCAAAAACAAGAGCTGAGGCGGGTTCGTGTTCTCCTGGTTTCCACCCCTCCCACTGCACACGGRATCACTCCGCAGGTATTTGCAGAGAGGTGGCTCACAGCATAAATTAGCAATATCTGTGGAAGATACARGCTCAGAAAAGGATCTGCCATGGAAACCGAGACTGGAGCTGATGCTTCAGGAGTAAGACATCAGAGAGCTGCCAAGATCAAGCACGTTCCTTGTGAGCTCATCTCGCACRGAGCAGTAACAAATGTCTCTGCCCCTTCGAGCTTCTCTGCCCACTTTGTATAAATTTAGTTGTGCTTGGCTCTGACAGAGCGATGAAGCATGCCTCGTCTGTGTTTTCCCAGTAATTTTTGTTTATATGGGTCTTTTAATACTGCTTTCCCAGCAATGCCTAGGAGGAATTATTCATGTGTTGGATTGGAGAGCAACTTCAGAGAAGATGCGATTTCTATCATCGTTCTCCTGCTATTATTGTGTAATTGCTTGGTGAGACGCAAACGCTCCATTTCACCCGTTAATGGGAGGATTAATTCCCGTCCCCGCCGCCTGCAGGGAGGCACGGCCACGTCTCTGGTTGTGCCCTGCTTCTCCCGGCGAGACGGGCTCGGGGGTTCGGGGGGCTCGGGGGGCTCGGGGGTCCAGCCCCGGGGCAGAGGCAGAGGAAGATGGGGCTGCCCTCGCTGCCGGCACCACAAACTCCTGCAGGGAACTTTGCTCTGCCTCCGTGTAACCTCCAGAACCGCTCCAAAGAAGGCAATCCGGGACTCCTGGCACTTCCCCGGGGCATGTTTGGCATAGCTTTCCCTCCAGGAGCTGCTGCCAAAGCCTGCGGGGTCTGGGACACCCGTGCGGGGTCAGAGGATGCTGCAGCCCCCGGGGAGCATCAGAACACCCAGCCAGGCACGGGACATCYRRAAACWGGGGCTCAGAACATCCTGTGRTACCTGTGAGATATAATAGRTRKWATARWWAKAKATA
>CADDXX010001378.1:23501-41907 GCA_902810485.1 Alauda arvensis
AKAKWKAYAKMTRTSYWTGCTTTSTCTTCAGGTCACTCAGTGAARRMCTAAGAACAGGRAATGTCCAGGAGCCTCCAGCCACCTCTGCTCCTTGCATCCTTTCCCTGGCTGAGCTGGAGCTCAGCTGCCAGCAGCCTGCAGCTGGGGAACCTCAGCCCTCCCCAGGAGCCAGAAATGCCACTGTCTGCTGGGAAAGGCTTCCCAGATGGAAAGGTTTCCGAGATGGAGTGCTCTGCAGAGACAGCTGTGGCACGGCTCTGAGGTCAAGGAGGTTCCTTGTGGTGCTCCTGGGACCCGAATTCCTGGGAGGTTGTCAGACATCCAGGTCTGGCTCCAACCTGCCCACAGCCTCTTTCCACTGGGGCTCTGTGCCTCTGGGGCTCCACCTGGCAGCTCTGTTTGTTTGGCTGTTCCCTGGCTTTTCCTGTGGTTTCTTTCMCATCTGGGAACACTTGTCCAAACCTCACGGCAGCCCTGCAGCCTTTGCTCCCAAACCCCGGGAGCTCAGCTCGGCCTTGTGGCTCCTCCTGGGGTCCCCAGGTCGGGGCAGGGACCTGTCCCCAGGTGAGAGGTGCAGGAAGGAGGGGGGATTTGTCCCCAGGCCAGAAGTTCAGGGTAAGGAGGGGATTTTAAGGGCATTCCTGTTGCAGTTCAGTTGCTGGCAAGCACAGATCTGTCTCAGACAAACCTCACACAGCTCCCTGCCTGAAAACAGGAAAAACACATTGCTTWGCAGACAACAGGAGGCATGACAGCACAGTTAAGCCAGTTAAATTCCATCAGAAAATATTTTAATAGGGGAAAAAACAAGGCCCAGCCTAAGTGAGGGGAATGCAGGCCCAGGAGGGTGCAGAGCAGCCCTGTCCTGCTGTGGCCCAGGAATGGCTGGAGCTGCCTGAGCCCCGGCTGAGCCAAGCATTGCTCTGTGCACAGAGACCATATAAGAGTAAAGCCTGTGGTGTTACTGATAATGAATGTCTCCTCATTTCTCATAAATTCTCTGCTAAATGTACGATCACCAAGTTAATAATGCAGTGAAGGACATAACAGATAGCCAGGCACAGTGAGTAAATCACGTCTGGGAGGAGACAGGAGARGAACAGAAATTTCTGGCACTTTTACCAGGCAGAGCCCCTTGGACAGAGGTGAGGACACGTCTGGTGTGGAGGCTCTGCCACGGGGGGCTGGAGGGGCTCACTGTGTAAGGAAGCCACAGCTGCATTCCCTTGGTGCTTGAGACTCCCAAAATCCATCCTGCGAAGAGGAACTCTGGCTGTGGTGCTCCATCAGGTGCGAGGTGACACCAGCACCCTGAGGTGACACCAGCACCCWGAGGTGACACCAGCCCGTCGCTTGTGCCACCCCGCTCACCACGCCCTGCTATTCCCATGGGAGCCAGGGAAAGGATTTGAATGTCCTGACCTCAGCATCTTCCTCCCAGGTCAGGAACGAAAGTTTGGGCTTTGGAGCACGCACAGCCTTTCTTCTTTCTCTGCCCCGTTTCCTGTCTGATCGTGGCCGAGGTGCCGAGGCGAGGGGCGCGGGCAGCGCCGTCTGCAGCGCTGCGACACTCGGGCATTGTCCGAGAGCTGGGGCATTGTCAGAGAGCTCAGGCACTGTCAGACAGCCCCGGCACTGTCAGACAGCCCCGGCATTGTCTGCTCCGAGGGGACGGGCGCACGGAAATCCTGACCATTGTCCCAGCCCGGCCCCGGTGCCCCGCTCACCGCCAGCCCCGTGCCCCTCCTCGGGCTCCGATCTCTGCGGAGCCGCTTCCTCTGCCCGGGACAGCGGCAGACGGGACGTGCCTTCCTCTGTGCCTTTGTGCCCCCGCAGCCCCCGTGCCGCTCTCCGGGAGCCGGGGATGGGGATGGGGCCGGGATGGGGATGGGGATGGGGCCGGGATGGGCTGGGCGGGGGCGCCGGGGCCGCTGTGACCCTGCAGAGACCATCCCGGGATGGGCAGGGCCACACCAAAGGCTCTGTCTGGGGCCAGGCGTTAGGGAGAGATTGTGTGGGCCCTGCCTGCAAGCGGCTTTCAAACTTCCCAGGAGTGCCAAAAGGCTTAACTGGAATATTACGAACTGGTGTGGGAGTTTTAAACGRAATCGATTCAGAAATGCTAATGAATAAGCTGACCACAGCAACAAATGATTCAACACGACTAAAACGGGTTGGGAAACACTGGCTGCGTGTTGAAAGAGCTGAGCCAGGTCCAAGGCCAGAGGGACAGGTTTTGTGAGCAGRGTTTAGTTTTGTTTCTTAGCTTTGTGCCAAAACAAAGCGGGACGTGGCAGGAGGAGCTCCTGGCTGAGTTTTGGAGAGGAACAGCTGAGGTTTGGGTCTGGGCAACACTGGGAGAAGAAAACAGGGAAGGGAAGGAGGGAAACAGCAAAGCTGCATCCGTGGGGATTGATCAGGGAGTGAGTGCAGCTGAGGGTCCGAGCCTGGCACTGCAGTTACCAGCCTTGCAGCTCATTGCTCCACTCACAAAGATTCCTGGGAGACAACAGATGGTGTTTGGCTCCTGCCACCGTCTCTGGTGGCCCGGGAACTTCGCTTGTGGCTGCTGGAAAAGCAATTTCTGTGATCCCCTTCCCCTCCCTGAGCCAGGGGGGCTTTTCCAGGGAATTCGGGGGTGCTTTTTGCTGCAGATCCTGCCCAGCTCAGCTGGGGCTGGCTGTGCCCTGCTGCTGCAGGGGGACAGGAGCTGCTCCAAGGGTGTCCTGCAGCTCCGTGCCTGGCTCTGGCTGTCCCCAGGGCCACCACGGCTGCTCTGGGTCACGGCAGGCACCTGAACTTTTGCCAGGGGTTGTTTTCCCCAGGAAATTGCCAGCAGCTGCACACGTCAGCGCTGCTCAAAGAGCAGCAGCAGGGCTGTAAAGCCTATCTGCGGGACAGGCAAGGCTGGCACTCGCAGGCACCAGAGCGGTGTGGCCTGAGCTGGTCGGGGCTGGAGCAGGGAGGCTCCCGGAGCCCTGAGTGCCCCGTGGGGCACAGAGCTGCTCACTCCAGGGCAGGGTGAGACTGAGGGGGCCGGGGGCAGCCCTGCTCCCACCACTCCGATGGGCACAAATGGAAATAAAAGGTGTAAACAGTGCAGAGTGTGACGTGCAGCTGCTGGGGGCAGTGAGCTCACGGCCAGGACCCCTGTGCAGGAGCTGAGTCAGTTCCGGCCTGATGAGCTCTGTGCAGGGAGCATCTCCCAGCGCTGTTTAGGGAAATCCTACAGAGAAATAAACACATCTCTGCCCCCAAACCCCTGCCCCTCTGTCTCATCCCAGGGGGCTCTGCACGCTCAGGGCAGGGTCAAGGCGCTCCCAGCACTGCTGGGCAGGCACCTGGCAAACACCAGGTTTCTTGTGTGACAAATTAACTGGGGAAGAGAAAGGAGCAGCAGCCTGGCCACTGCCCCGGGCTGGTGTCCTGACCTGTGGGGCCGTGTCCTGGCTCTCTCGTGGTGTCCTGATGTGCCCCTTCTGCTCCTGGGGAGCCCCGCTGTGTCCCACGTCCCCTCAGACAAATAGTTTCCTTCCCCCCTCCCCGGGGCTGTGGGGCTCCTCTCTGTTGAGGAAGTATCTTTGATCAGTAGAAATTAAACCAGGAAAATATTTTCCGTTGGTGTCGGGATAAAAAYGGCTCAAGCCAGGCGTGATTGATAGCTGAAAGAAAGGGAGCAGCCCCSGAGCCGTTTGGGAAGGCTTCCCACTGTCCTTGCTTACAGTAAACACCAAATATATTTAGCTGCAGAGCCCAGCATGACACAGCCTCTCACTGCAATAATAGCAGTGCCTTGTCTCTTTCCCTTTCTTTTTTTTTTTTCTTTCCTAAGAAATGGGGTTGTCTGGAGCTCCKGGGCAGTGGTTGCCTCACGGCTTCTCCTGCCTCCTGGGACACCAGAGCTGTGTTTGCCCTTGTTTACCAGGGCTGTGTGCAGTGCTGAGTAACTTGGCAAACAGGCCGGTGGCACACGCTCTGCGTGGCAGCAGTGACGTGCCACCCTGCAGGTTAAACCCAGCCTGGCCAGCAGGGAAATGGGGAGACCCCCCCAGGACCTGCCCTTGCCTCCTTCCCACCCTTGGTTTGCCCCATAGGGAGCTGTTTTTGTTCCAGTGCCAGTGTTTGGGTCTCTGGTTTCTTTATTTACCAACAGCTGTAAAAGCGCAGGGTTTTACAAACACTGGCCAGACACCAAGGATTTCAAGGAAATAAAACCTCTTCCCAAAGGTCCCTCTGGGCATCCTTTATCTGATCAKGAAGACTTTTCCATCTCCCAGCAGTGGTGGCTTCTCAATCTGTTCCCCATCCCGTCCATATTAGGAGTAATTCAGCAGCCCCTCCCCCATGCTGTAATTAGCGCTTTTTGGCTTGAGTCAGGCCTGTAATCATATCTGGCTGCAGTCACTGCACAGGTGAGCCCTTCCCCAGGTACAGATAAGCCTCTCCTTTGCCAAGCTGAGAGTTGTGGAGCTCCAGGCACGGCCCCTGCTCTGGGGGAAGTGGCAGCACCAGGAGAAGTGAGGGCAGTGATTCTCTGTGCCCTCACATCCCTCCCAAAGGGGGAGTTCAAGGCAAATTAGTTCTCACAAATGAATTGCTCAGAGAGCTGTGGCCAGGTGTGCAGGAGCAGCCCAGCCAGGTGAGGGGGTGTCCCCCAGAGCAGCCCTGGGGTGGTCCCTGTGACAGGGCAGGGACATTTGGGACAGCACTGGGCACCTGCTGCCTTTCCTTTGGTGCTGCTGCAGGGCAGAATTTGGGGATGTGGCATTGGGAGCCTCCTGGGTGCTCCCTGGAAGGCAGCAGGGCCAGACTCTGCTCCAGCAGCACCAGGGAGGCAGGAGCTGCTGTCTCTGGGAGGAAGCCAGCAGTGAGGGGAGGCAGGAATGAGCAATCCTGGCACAGRGCAGGAGCACAGGGAGAGGAGCAGCAGCCTTGGCTCAGGCTGGAATTGGCTCCAGTGGGACCCTCACCCTGGAACAGCAGCCTGGGGACCCTGAGATGGGCTGCAAACTCCCAGACAATGCAGGGAGGTTGATCATGAGCGAGTTTATGGCTTATGAGGAGTCTGTAAGGGAGCCAGGACCCAGATAATGGGGGATTTTAATTACTCAGCTATTGATGGGTATAAAAAGTGTGCAGCAAACCACAAAGGGAAACCTGTGGCTGGAGGGGAGAGTGAGATTGATCTATGCACAGCATGTTAAATCACTTAAATCATTCAGAGCCTCTCCTGGCCCCAGCTCCAGGAGCAGAGCCAAGTCTGAGAAGCAAGGCCGGAATTGGGAAGTGTCTAGAATCCAAATGTTTGTATTCCTGTTCGATTTCAAATATTCATGGGGACAAAAGCAGCAAAGCACTTGGCTGGGGCTGCCTGGGGGCTGTGGGAATTCCTGGGCAGGGGGCAGGGAGCCAAGGGCTGCCAGGACCTGTGGGCAGCTCAGAGACCCCTGAAAGGGCTGCCAGGACCTGTGGGCAGCTCAGAGACCCCTGAAAGGGCTGCCAGGACCTGTGAACAGCTCAGGAACCCCTGGAAGGGCTGCCAGGACCCGTGGGCAGCTCAGAGACCCCTGAAAGGGCTGCCAGGACCTGTGAGCAGCTCAGGAACCTTTGCACAGATTTGTCTGGGTGAGACCCAGGCACGGCAAGGAGGGACCCAGAGATTGAGGAGGATGGAAAGTCTGAGGCAGCAGCGTGGGTGGATGACAGGCTGGGCCCGGCCCGGGGAGCAGAGGGAGCCTGGCAGGCAGGGCTGCTGAGCTCTGGGAGCTTTGGTGCATCAAAGGTGTGCCCAGGTGGGGCCTCCTCCTCTCCTCCCGCCACCCTGGGCGTGCACCAAACTTCCTTCTCCATCACACAGCTCTGACCCTCGGGCATCGTGGGGAAAACCTCTGCTAAAAAAGCAAGGTGGACACTCCAGAACGTGTCTGGCAGAGCTGCTGGGCAGCTCTGAGTGGCAGCTGCACAATGGAACCTGTGCCTCACGCTGCAGGGCCAGGCCTGGCTCTGAGATAAGGGAGATTTCTGTGTGGGTGGCACCGATCTGGGGCTGCAGCTGCTGCTCTGGATGTGGACAAGGGCTGTGACACCTCTCCTGCTTTTCCATCCCCTCCCTGGCAGGCGCCAGCCCCAGCTGACCCAGCAGACACCCAGCAGATACTGCTGGGCTCAAATCCCTTTCTCCATCACGTGGATCCTGGGCAGACTGCACATCCCAGCTCACTGAGAAATAAATGTTCCTTTGGGAGCTGAGGCCTGGGGGGCAGCACCTCTGAAAGAGGGAGGGAGGGGACTCTGCTCTTTTGCTGCTTTTCTCCTGCTGAAATAACATTAATTCCATTACAGAGCTGCAGAAATGGGCTGAGCCCTGCCCGTTCCAGGGCTGAGATTGTCCTGCTGAGTCTGGCAGGGAGCAGCAGAGCCTGCTGGTGAGGGGTGGCTGTGGCTKGGCTCACCCCACACACCCTGGGCTCTCCCAGTGCCTGCCAAAACAAAGCCCTGAGGACAGAGAGGGGCCTCGGGTGGGCACCTGTGGCAGCACAATTCCCACTGTGGGATGACGCAGCAAAGGTGCCAAGCACATGGAGATCCTCAAACACTCTGTGCCACTTTTAGGCACAGGCATAAATTATTGAAATGCCTCGTGCTTCCAGTCAGAATGCACCTGAGACCTTGGATGTGTGTGCCTTGTGATCAGTGTTAGACAGAAAGGGTTTGAAAACAGAGAGAAATCAAAGCTCCCCTGGAGCAGCTGTCTGAGCCTGCCAGGAGAGCACAGGAGAGGCCTCCCTGTCTGGGCAGGATCCCTGCTGAATTCAGTGCTGAGGGAGTGCAGGGGATTGTTTGTGAGCTGGCTGTGCCAGAGCCTTTGGTACCAAGAGCTCGAGCACAGGGAGCAGTTTCTTGGCCACCTTCCTGGCTCACCAAAAGAAGGGGAGTGTGCCCTTGGCTCTCCAGAGCCCTCCAACGCCTCTCTGATATATTCTGAGGTGACACAAACCCATCCTCCCCGCTCCTGAGGAGCCGCTCCTGACCCCAATGGCACGAGGAGTTTGCAGAACTCACCTGCTCGGGGTCCTGTGGCCCCTCCTGGCCCCTGCCCCGCGGGGTTTGGGCATTTGCAGCACGCGGGGAGCCCCACAGGACCATCCTGCCCCAGCCCCAGCCAGCCCTGGCTGTGTTTCTCATTTAATGGAGTGATTTTTCCCCTGGCCCACGTTTGCTGTTTTCCTGAAATGGTCTGAAATGTAATAGACAATCATGGGGATGAAATATTTCCTACATGAAATATGCAGCAGCTATTCAGAAATGAAGATCAAGTGGAAGGAGCGCTGCCAGGCAAAGATTTAAAGGTGCTGACACGTTCCCGTGGGTTGTTTACTGAAGTCATCTCCGAAGCCCCAGTTTCAGGGCTATATTCAAAAAAAGAGCACAAAATACAATTTAGCAGGAGTTTAATAATTCAAGCTACAGCGTGCTGAGCTTGTTTTTGCCTTACGGGAACAACATCTCATTTCCAAGGACCTTGGCTCTGCTCTGGCGGTGCAGAGGGGGCACTGCCCGGGTATTTCTGCACCGAGGCTGGGTGTGAATCCTGCCTCTGCTGCCTGGGGAGCCAAAACACAGCCATATGGCCCCTTTTCCCTCAGGATGCAAATTCCAAGGAATCTGGGCGTGCTGGCTCGCTAGAAAAGGGCAGCATGGGCACCTGGCATTATAAAAAAAAAAAAAGCTTTAGCAGCGCCCTTGGGGCCGGGCTCTGCCCACTCAGCCAGCCTTCAATGGGCCGGGAGGGGCGATGGAGACGGCGATGGGGAGCAGCCCCACATTTACCCCGCATTTCCCCAGTGCTCGGCTCCCCTCTCCCTCCTGGGCACCCCGCATTTCCCCCAGCTCCGCTCCCCTCTCCCTCCACGCTCCTCTCGCCGCTGCCTTTGAGCGGTCGCTCCCGTGGGGGGGGATTTGGTGTTTGTTGGGCTTTCCCTGGGGAGCAATTCCCATCCCTTTGCAGCTGCGGAGGGACAGGGGCCGTGTCCGGAAGCTGGGGGAGCTCCTTTCGCCCTTCGCTGTCCCCAAACCCCTCCACCCGCAGCGCCGCCCGTGTCCGCTCCCCGGCCCCGCTCCGCTGCTCCGCCCGCAGCCAAACGCGGATCTGCTCCGCCACCTGGTGCTGGGAAGGCAGGACGGACACGGGGCCCGGCCCCGCGGATTTATTGGCCCGTGGACCCCGCCCGTGCCCGGCCCAGCCGCTCCCCACGGGGGAAAGCGGGGCCGGGAGGGGCTCAGCCCTTCCCGGGGCCGGGGGTGCTGCGCTGGCTCTGAGCCTCAGGGGGACACCGAGCCCAGCCCCGGGCCAGGGGAGCTGAGCTCGCTGGGGAGGAGCAGCAGCGGCTCTGTTCCCTCTCAGCAGCCCCGAGATGCTCCTCCCGGCCCAGATGTGCACAGCTGGGGCCGCTGCTGCCGAGGGCAGGTTTGGGATCTTGTGCGTTGCGGACACCGGAGGCGAGTAGCCCCCGGGGTAGCCCCCGGGGCGGGTCAGGCGCTGATCAGCCCCTCCCTGGTGCTGTCCCTGATGCTCTTCAGGAAGCTGAAGATGTGGGAGCCGCCGGTTCCCTTCTCCTGCAGGGCGGCCGGGGCCTTTCCCTGTGCCTGTGCCCCGGCCCTGGCGATGTATTTGGTGACCAGGGCGATGTGGCAGGACCTGAAGGCGCTGAGCGCGCTCACGCAGCGGTTGAAGGCGGCGCGGAGCCGCGCGTCCCCCGAGCCCAGGACGTGCTGGCGCAGGGACGCGGCGCCCCGGATCCGCTCCACGAAGGCTCTGTGCGCCGGAGGCATGTAATCCCTCATCCTGAGCAGGAAAGCGGCTGCGGGACACCAGCACAGCGAGGGATGAGCTCTGGTGAGGGGGAGAAAGGCCCCGACCCTCCCGGAGAGAAGCTGGGCTGGGGCTGCGGTGCTGGCACGGTGTGCAGGGAGCCCTGGCAGCCTGCAYAGCCTCCGATTCAGTGAGAAAGAARACCCATATTAGGCCATTAATGCTCCATTGGGGCTGGTGCTAACCCTAAAAGGCCGGGTTTAGCCTTGCTCCCAGCCTTCTGCTTTGGGTTTGTTTGGGGTTTTTTGCTAGCAAAGAGGTTTTGCTAAGTTCTGGTAAATATTTCTGTTGTGGGCTGGGCTAAAGTGGAGGTTTATGAATGGCCTCTCACTGGCAGGATGCCTGCAGCCTCTGCTCCCTCAGCTCTGGCCCCACAGAGAACCCCAGCAAAAGGCTGCCATGCAAACGTGTGCCGAATTCATCCAGGTGAGGAAGCACCTGCCGAGGGGCATTTACAGCCTCCCTCCCTCCCGGTGCCAGCCGGGCTCTGTGAGGATGACAAGGGCACGTCCCGCTGCCCGCAGGGCTGGCACAGTCCCGGGGCTGTGGCTCACCCCTGCCCGGCCCCGGGGAAGGAAAGGCTGCCGCTCACCGCTGTCCTGGCGGTGGCAGATGCCCAGCAGCTCGTCGAAGGCGTGCAGCACCGAGCTCTGCGCCGCGCTGCCCCCCGAGAACGCCCGCGGCTGCGGGGACACTCCCTCGTAGATGAGCCCGCGGGGCATGGCAGCGTTGTCCTTCCAGCTGGGAGGGAGAACAGGAGCTCAGGGGCTGGCCAGGAGGGACCCCGGGCTGGCACCATGGAGCAAAGCCTCCCTGGCACAGCCCAGCCATCTCCTCCTCCAGCTCAGCCTGCCCCAAACACGAGACAGACTCGGAAATCAAATGCTGTGCCAAAGCACACAGCGAGGCCACGGGTGTAAGGAGAAATCCTCGATTTCCCTTTGCCAGAAGGTTCTCTGGGATCTCCAGGCCCTGCCGCTGGGACACGTTCCCTGCCTGGCTCCTGCTGCAGTCCAGGGAGGTTCCTGCAGGCACAGCTGCCTTGGGGAGGGGGCACTTGCCTGGGCAGTGGTGGCATTTCCCAAATTCTGGACAATTTCCATCATTCCCTGACAGTCAGGGCCCGTGTGGAGGAGGCAATTCAGTCACCCAGACACTCCTCTGAGCCCCTGAAGTCTGGATTTTCCTTTGTTACTCAAGGCGAAGTCTTTTCTAAAGGCATTTACGAGACAAACGGAGGCCAGGCCGGCCTGCCCGCATTTATCTCCGCAGATAACCAGGCAGGGGTGGGATTTCCTGCCTCTGCAGCTGCTGGTGCTGGGCAGGTCGGGAGCCAGCTCTGCCCCCACACCCCCTGAGCTCAGACCCTGCCAGCCGCCCTTGTGCTCACACCCAAACCGAGACAGAAGTCGGCATTTCAGGAGGTGCAGTGCCTGGCACAAAAATATCTGTTGGCTTTTAGCAGAATGCACCATTCCATGAGGCTTTCAGTGCTCGCTGCAGCATCTGCTGGGCTACAGGAACAGATTTTACACAAACTGCAGAGAAAATAGATTCATTATCAAATACCAGGGTATTTTTAGTTCCCCCAGGGTTGTATTTATAGTAACCTCTACTAGTGGGAAGTTCTCATAAGCAGAAGGGAATTTAAAAGGCATGTTTACCCAAGCTGATGGCCACCGAGACAAGGCCAGCTTGGATAAAAAACGAGAGAAACTTAATCACGATGCATGGAGCCATTTACTTGGGAATGCTGAGATAGGATGGAGAGAGATAAAAATAGAACCCCCCTGAGAAGCCTGGGACCGAGCTCCTGCAGAGGCTGCAGCCCCACAGGGGGCTGAGGGATGCTGGGCTGGGCTCTTGGGGCCGTGGCTCTGCCTTGCCCAAAGGGCATTTTCAGTTTTGGGGGGGAAATTTTCTTTTTTTCAGCTGTCAGAATTGTAACAGAGCAGCAGCGAGAGGATTGTTATGGGTGTTTCCTTAACACGCAGTGGGAGAGCCTCTGCTCTGCTCTGCAGCTTTGTGTACAGTGTGGAATAAAGAGAAATTCCTCTGCTCCTGTCAGAACTGCTCGGCCAAGAGCAGCAAAGGTTCGTTTGTGCACGGTTCTGGCTGTAGGGGCTGTCAGGGCTGAGCTGAAGGGGGATGGAGAGGAGCTGGAGGGAGGCAGAGTCCGGCCCTTTGTCCATGCCCAGCTGATCCAGTGCCCGGGAATTCCCGAGGGACGGGATCGTGATGCTCCGGGGAGCTTCACTGCCAGGCAGAGGCTGGTCCCTGCCCTGCCCTGGGGAGCTCCATCTCCCATCGGGGCTCCCTTCCCTGCCCTGGGGAGCTCCATCTCCCATTGGGGCTCCCTTCCCTGCCTTGGGGAGCTCCATCTCCCATCGGGGCTCCCTTCCCTGCGCATTCCCAGCTCCCCCGGCCCCGGGGGCTCTGCAGGGACACAGCCTGCACTTACCCGGACAGAAAGATCCGGATCACAGAGTAGAACACGTCTGGGTCCACATGGTCTAGGAGGAAGCCAAGCAGGTCAGAGGCGATGGGCAGCCCCAGCAGCGAGCGTGTGCTGAGCTGCTCTCACCGTGCATCCGCCTCAGGGCTGCAGCCATGGCCTGGATGGCCTCTGCCAGCTCCTCCAGGGCTCCGTGCAGGGTGTCCCCATCCCTCTGCAGGACGGCCCGCAGCGCCCGGGGGATCGCCTGGAGGAGGAGGAGGCACAGCCCCGAGTCACGGAGGGGTAGGGGGTCTGTGTGCGGTGCCTCTGCACATTTGCTGCCCCCCCCGAGCCAGCCCTGCCCCTTCCCCGGTGCCTCGGGGCACGGGAACACCCTGGGGGTTCACCTCGGGCACTTCACACGAGCAAAGAGCCCCCCACACACAGCAGCGCCCACCTTAATGCCAGGCACCGCCGCCTTCTCCACGAGCAGGGTGACAAGGACGAAGCCCCGCAGGCTCTCTCCCCCCGGCAGGGAGACGATCGTGTCCAGGTTCCTGCACAAAGGGGCCGAGGGGAGGGATTGGGGATTTCCCTGCGCACTGTGGGACCCTTGGAACGAAAACACCCCGGGCTCCAGAGCCTCTTGTCTGCAGCCTGTGCAGAGAGGAGCTGGCACGGAGTGACCGGGGAGCAGCACGGCTCTGGTTTGGGGACCCTGCCACCCTCCCTGTCCTGCCCATGGCACCGGGTGTGTGCAGCCAGAGCAGCCCTGCCGCTGTCCCTTCGCTGTGGCACTCGTGTGACAGACACTGCTGCTGTGTGCGCACATCACAGAGCGCAGCAGAGCTGAGCCAATCCAAACAAAAACAACACCGTTAGGAAATAAATGAGAGTTAACGACTTACTCGATTTCCAGAGGCCTGGAGGCGTTTCAGGAATGGCCAACAAATGCACGAGAAAAGGGGAGAGAGAGAGAGAGAGAGATTACAAATCGTTCTTGTGACGGTCTGGAATAGAGGAGCTGTGCCCAGGGGCTGCTCCCAGAGACCCCCATGTCCCCACAGAGCTCCTGTGTCCACACCCACGAGGGAAACCCCAGCAAATGAGGGATTCGAGGGGTTTAGGCAGCACAGGAGCAGTTTGGGAGCAGTCTGTCCCCAACACCTGCTCACCAGCGTTGCCCAGCCACAGGAGGAGCCGGGATTCACCCCCCGGCATTGCCTCTTTACCCGCTGGGGTCCCTCCTCCTCCAGTTGGCGAGCACAAAGTCTGCGTGGCTGAGGATGGGCGGCAGCCCCAGCGCCTCAGACACCTCCCAGAAGGGGACAGCGAGATTTCGGGGCAGCACCTGAGGGGCACAAAGCGCAGGGGGAGGAGGGGACGGTGCCAGGCTGCACAAGGGGCTGCGGGCAGGAGGGGACACGCTCCTGCTGCAGCCACGGGAAAGGGGCTTTGCTCCCACGGGATGAGCTCACAGGGAGCAGCGGCAGAGACCCCCAGGAGCAGGTGACCCTGCTTTACCTTGCCTTTACCTGCACGGTGCCCTCCTCGCCCTCCTGCCACACGTAGCCCATGGTGATGAAGCTGAGCACCAGGTGAGCCAAGTGCAGCTGCTCCCGCCCTCGGAGGTGCTGGGGGCTCAGCTGGGGCATCTGCCAGGGAAAGCCTTGGGAGTGAGGAGCAGAGCCAGCGGTGCCGAGGCCCCCTGCCCTGCCCACCTTCCTGGTGCGTGTCCCTGCCTTTAAACCTCCCTTCCCACCCGCTCCGCAGGAGCTTCTGCTGCTCTGCTCCTGCTTCGTGAGCAGGGACAGCAATCCCTGGGGTTTTCCCCACAAAGGAGACCCTGCCCGTGGTGCCGGGATTCCCCTGGGAGCAGCTGATCCCCGAGTGCCGAAAGGGGAAGCTGCTGGAGCTGCTTTGGCAGGGCGCAGGGCTGAGATGAGCCGTGGCTCTTGTGACACCTAGAGGGGCCCCGCTCCAGGAGTCACTTCTGTGCCAATGTTAAGGCTCTGCTGTCGCCTGGTGTCAGCCCTGGCTCAGCGCACATCCGTGCTGCTGGGGTGCTCCCGCAGGCTTTGGACACCGCTGTGTGCGGGTTTGTGAGAGCCCGGGGAGGGAAGGAGGGCACGGTACCTGCTGCACACGGGAGCGGAGCTGGCGGCTCGTTATCAGCTGCGGCAGCTCCCGGGCGATTTCCATCCAGGGCCCGTAGGGAGCCGGCAGCTCCGTCTGGGAGCAGAGAGCAGAGGGAGGGCTGAGAGGGAGCCCGGCACCCGCCCAGCCTCGCACACCTCTGCTCCGGTGCGGTCACACATCCATGGATGGGGAACACGGGCTCTCTGTCCCCACCCACTGTGGAGCCAGGAATGAACAGCCCCACTTGGGGCACAGGAGACCTGCCCTTCCTGACTCCCCAAAATCCTCCGGAGCCAAGGCCGGTGTGTAAATGGCAGAGCTCCTTCACCTCCCCTCTGTGCTGCAGCCGCTGTCACCATTTTAAAGGGCAGGGGTTTGTCCCGTGAAGCTGCCTGGCCAAAACAGCACCTGCCTTCCTCGTTGTTCTCTGTACAACGCTATAAACCCTGTTTYGCTGTATTTCTGTATRACAAAATGCTGAACCCRAGCTCCCCCTGCAAGCTGCTCACCAACCCCTCCCTTTTCCTGCCCGTGGCACGGGTGGGGAGGCACAGCCAGCTCCTACCAGAGGCTCGGGAAGCAGAAAGCCAAACTCCTCGGAGACCTGGAAGCTGCTGAGTGCCAGGGGCAGAGGGGGCTCCTCGCTGTCCCCGCTGCCCTGCATGGCTGTGCTCTGGCCACCCCGGCCCCCTGTGCTGAGCCAGCAGCAGCACCTTGTCCTGGGGGTCGGGCCGGGCTGCCCAGTGGCCACAGGGGCTGAGCAAACACGGCTAAAGGTCGCTGATAAGGCTCTGAGAGCAGCAAACATCAAACTCTGCCCTGTGGGCAGCCACCCATGGGAAAACCTCGGGGGACCCGTCTCTGGGGCTGTGAGTGATCACGGGGGGGAAGCAGCAGCAGCATCCTCTGTGTTTGGTGCATTGGCCACCCCGGGCTGGGGCTGGCCCCTGACCACAGCCAGGCCAGCACCCCCTGCACAAGGTTTGGCAGTGCCAGGATGGTGGGGAACCCCAGCAGTGTCCCCAGGCTGCTGCCCCAGGCCCCCAGAGCAGGGTTAACTCTGACAAAAAACCACAAACTACGTGAGCATAAAACCAGGAGGCACAGGGGACACCAGCTTTGCCCAACACCTTTAATCAGTGCCCATGGTGCTGCTCCAGCGCTGGCTCTGGGGTTGGGTCTGTGTCTGTCTTCCTCTCCAGGTCTGGCTCCAGCTCCAGCTCCAGGTCTATCTGCAGCTCGGGGGCCAGCTCTGGGTCTGGCTCCAGGTTTAGCTCTGGGTCTGGCTCCAGGTTTAGCTCTGKGTCTGGCYTCAGATTTAGCTCTGGCTCCAGGTTTAGCTCCAGGTCTCGCTCCAGGTTTAGTTCTGGCTTCAGACTTAGCTTGAGATGTAGCTCCGGCTCTGGCACCAGGTTYARCTCTGGGTCTGGCYCCAGGTTCAGCTCYGGGTCTGGCTCCAGCTCCCTGCCCRTGTCCTGGCTGGTGCTGTGGGGGGACCCACAGCAGTGCCTTGGTCCTGACTTGACTCAGGGAGTGCCTGAGGTCACCCCAGCCCTGGGCAGTGTCCTCATGTCCCCGTGGAAATCCCTTCCCTGCCCTTCCCAGGGATCCCCTCAGCCCTCCTGGGGGTGGCTGCAGCCCTGTCCCCCCTGCACGCCCCAGGACTCACCCCTGTCCCCCCTGCACGCCCCGGGACTCACCCCTGTCCCCCCTGCACACCCAGCACTCACCCCTGTCCCCCCTGCACGCCCCAGCACTCACCCCTGTCCCCCCTGCACGCCCAGCACTCACCCCGGGGTGCCCGGGGGCTGCTCCCTGTGGCACTGCCCCAGCACCTGCTGCCTCCAGAGGCCGAGCCCCAGCGCTGCCGTCAGCAGGAGCAGCACGAAGCTGGAGCCCAGCACCAGCCACGCCATCTCCCCATCGTCCAGGGATCGCTGCAGGCCTGCCAGGAGAGAGCCGGGCTGGGCAGGGGCCCTGCCAGCCCTGCCCACACTCACCTGTGGGCTGCAGGATGGCCACACTCACCTGTGGGCTCCAGGTCCCTCCAGCGCCCACGGCGTGACCCCCTCCTGCTGCAGTCGGGGGGCTGCCAGCCCGGGTGGCAGTGGCAGCTGCCCTTGTTGTTGCACACCTGGGGACCCAGGGAGGGTGTACAGGTGTACAGGTGTGCCCTTGTTGTTGCACACCTGGGGGGCCCAGGGAGGGTGCACAGGTGAGCCCTGCAGGCTGCCCCCGCCCAGCCCAGCACCCCCAGGCACTCACGCCGTGCCCATGGCAGTTGGTTTGGCTGTCACAGCTGGATCCCAGCACCGAGAGCGGGTGGCACGTGTTGTTTATACACACCTGGGAAAAACCACGGCTTCCCTTCAGGCTGTGGCCCGGAGGGAAAGGAAAACACGCTATTTAAAACAATAAAAGACAAAGAAGTTCTGCCCTGGGCCAGGTCATGTTCAGTGCTCACACCTCACCAAACCTTTAATGCAACATTTACAAGCTTTAACAGTGTTTTAAAACATCAAGCACGCTGCACAAGGAGCGTTTCTATGATCTTGTTAATATTTACGGTTTCTACTTGTCATTTCAGATGATTGCAAAGTATTTCCTTACCCTTCCAGAGCCACACTTGGTCCCTGGAGGCACCAGAAGCGGATCCTGCCAGGCTGGCACGTTCAGGTAGTTCAGAGACACACACAGGTGCTGCCTCACCCGCGCATAAATCACTGCAGCAGCCCCGGGGGAGAAGGGCTTCAGCGAGGGGTAGGTGCAGATCAGCTTCCCACACCTGAGATCCCTGGAAACGGGCACAGGATGGGCATCAAACACACACAGACACTGCCCGATGGACACCGGGACGTTGAACAGGTGACAAAACGAGGCTGGGAGGTCCAAGAGAGGAGCTGGGACATGAGGAGAGGCACCATATCAAGGAGAACACACACAGAGGTACTTATTGCTCTACAAATCTCACCATGAACTGGAGCCTCGGCCCTTCTCTGGACTGTGCAATCCCAATTAAAGCCGCGTTTAGCAGAGGCAGTGCCCCCTGCCCAGCCTACCTCCAAGTACAGCGCCGGTATTTGTTTCCACTTGCGAAGCCGCAGTGCCCGAACCTGTCCTTCTGGGCATTGATCTCCTCGTAACAGACCACGGGAGCGTTCCTCGAATCTACAGATGCACCAATAACACGTGTCACAGTTCAAAGGAACACAAAGGAACATACTATGGCATCCAGTAACCTAATTTCCCGTGATTTAATCAGAGAAAACGTTCCTATCCCCGCCCGAACCCACAGCAGAACCTCAGAAATCAGCAGCAAATGGGGAACTGCTCCGAGTTTGCCCATTGCTGTCTGTGAGGCACTGGGGGACTCCGTTCAGCAGAGCCAAAACAGAGCCTGCAATGCTCTCCCGAAGCTGTGCCTTCCCTCCAGGTGCCCCGAGACTGAGGAGCACAGGCACAGAGTGAGCATCGCGGTGTCCCCGAGCGCTGCCGGTGCCCCCAGCACCCTCACCTCTGCCGTAGAGCCGCTTGCACTGCAGGTCGGAGGACTGGCAGCGGCCCCCGTAGCAGTAGCCGGTGCCGTGGCCGCAGTCGTGCCCGTCCTGCACGAACACGTCCGGGGGGCAGGAGGCGGAGGAGCCGCTGCAGAACTCGGGCAGATCGCACTGGGCATCGGCGGCCGGGCGGCACAGCGAGTTCCTGCGCCGGAGCTGCGGGGGATGAGGAGGAGCCCTGCAGCCTCCCAGCCCTGCCCGAGCCCAGGTAAGGTCACAGCCCCTCCTGACCGCGGCCTCAGGGTCCCCCTCGGGTGGCCACAGGCATGTGACACTGCCTGGGACATCTCACAGCAATATTCCCAGGGGTTCCCGACAGCCGAGCTGGGGAGCCCGAGCCCAGGAACCTTTCCTACCGCACAGCAGGGAGATTGGCTCCATCCCTCAGCACGGGAACATCCTATTTGTCCGAAAATAACGATTTAGTTATGTGCCTTACCTGACAATTCCTACAACACAACCCAGAGGCACATTTTGCTCTTGGCTTCAGCCTGCACGTGTTGGTGCAGCACCTGTCCTTCAGGCACTCCTGGGGACACACGGCAAACACGCGGCGCTTTATTTTGTTGTTCCCCCGAGCTCCTTCCCCTCCTCTCCCCGTGTGGCTCGGGCAGTGCCCAGCACAAGGAGCGGGCGGAGCTCGGTGCCGCACGATCCCAGCACAGAGCCCTCTCCGGGCGGCTCCGGGGCTCGGGGTCGGTTCCGCAGCCGCTGTCCCGGCACGGAGGGACCGGGCCGGGCCGGGCACACACCTGGGCGGTGCCGCAGTCGCATTGCTCGCCCGGCTCCACCACGCGGTTCCCGCAGACGGCCCCGCTGCGGCGGGACAGGCGGGGGCTGCCGAACAGACACGAGCCTCTGCCCTGCCGCAGGAAGCTCTCAAAGTCCCTGATGCTGCAGTTGCTGAAGGCTTTTGCCCCGCTGAAGCGCCTGAAAGAAAGCGATTGGCAGCTCATGTGCCACACACACCGCCCCTTTCTCTCACAGGGTAGGATGGCCCAGAGGTCTCTTAATTCACCTCATTTACAGCTCGTTATTAGCAGATTGAAAAGCATTCTGAAGTACCTTCATTTCAAGAGAGCAAAAGTCTCTTTTGTCAAATTAACCACTAAATTGCTATTTACTTAATTCTTTTTTTTCTTCCCAGAGGAGTTAAAGCAGGTATTTCTTTGCTGAGATAGAGGTCAGGCGTTGCAATTGTCGTGGTGGAGTCCCCATCMCTGGARGYGCTCAGGAAAGGMCTGACAGAGTACTCGGGGCTCTGCTGCAGCTGACAAAGGTTGGACTCCCCGGTCTTGGAAGCTTTTTCCAACCCGAGCGATTCCACGAGCCCGTGAGCCCGGTGTGTTGTGCTCTGTGCCGCGGAACGGCGGGGGACACCTCTGACCGGGGACACCTCTG
>CADDXX010001380.1:7657-19870 GCA_902810485.1 Alauda arvensis
CCCAATCCCTCCCCTTCCCGATGCCCCCGCCGTGGTGCCGTGCCACCGCTGTGTCCCCTGTCACTCCCCGTGTCCCCCCCGGGAGCGCCCGGCCGTCCAACGGGGTCGTGTCCGTGTGCGCTTCCCGTGTTCCCGTGTCACCGCCGGGCTCTGCTGTGGAGCTGTGATACCCTGAATTGCCCAGCTGAGCCCTGCAGGCTCTGAGCAGCCCTGTGACCCGCTCTGTGTGCCCGCAGCCCTTTCCCCCGGAGCTCGCCCGGCGCCAGAAGCGGCGGGAGTTGGACGCGCGGCGCAGCAAATGCCGCATCCGCATCGGGGGGCACCTGGAGCGCTGGTGCCGCCTCAAGGAGCAGCTCGGGTTCGCCCTGCACTCCCAGCTGGCCCAGTTCCTCCTCGACAGGTGACTAGGGGGTGCTCAAAACCCATTAAAACCCGCCTCTGGTTCCTGTTTGCTCACCTTTGTCTTCCCGTGCAGGTACAGCTGTCACGGYTGCTCCTGGAGCCCAGGTAGGTGCTTCCCATCCGCTAGTTTTGGGTCCATAAGAAGTTCCTGGTGTGGAGAGGGAGGGTTCATGTCGGCTTGGGTGCTGGAGAAACACCCGGAGCTGCTGCTCTTGGGTTTGCTCACCCTCCCTGAGCAATTGGCAGATCCTCCCTGTATTCCCTGTTTCCAGCATCCCCAGCTCTTTTTTTTTGGGAAGCTCTTTGAGGGTTGCCCTTCACAAGGAGAACCCTAAGAACCTGAGGAAGGCGGAGGGGGGTGTCCCACTCCCCAAGAACACCCTTTTGGAGCTGTTTCTCACAGATCCCTCTCTTTTCCCAGGAGAGCCAGAGCGGCTGCAGCGCCTGGTTGTGCTGTCCCACGGCCACGGGCAGGAGTGTGGCTTTGTGCCCGACATCCAGCCCCCAGCGCCCGGCAGCGCGGCCCCGCTGGTGTGGGAGTGCGTGGCCGGGCACCGCTTCTCCTGGGGTGGCTCTGGGGTGCCCAGCAGCCCCTCCTGTGAGCCCCCGAAAGCGGCCCAGGGGTGCAGCCCCTCCTGTGACCCCCCGAAAGCGGCCCAGGGGTGCAGCCCCTCCCTGGGGCGCCGGCGTTCGCTCCGTAGGGCCGCGCTGGGCTCCAGAGAGGCCAGAGCAGAGGGAAGGGCCGGGGCCAGGTCACTGAGTGGTGAGGAGCTGGGAGATGGTGGTGACAGTGGTGGCACAGGTGAGCTCCTTTCCGCCTTCAGCTCCCCTTGATTGCCCACCTTCAGCCCCTTTCCCAGTTGTAGGGCAGTTCCAGTTCCACCGCCATCCCACTGGGATCAGCCGCTGCCCCAACCCCATTCCAATGTCCCCATACTTCCCAACTCTCCATCCTTCTCCTCCTCACCTCTCCCAGCCCTTCCTCACCACCSTCATGTACCCTTCCAGCCCCTCAGGTACCTCGGGAACCGGGTCCTGTGGCAGCAGCTGGCAAGAGGTGAGTGGTGTCACCCACAGGCATCCCCTGGTGAGTCCAACAGCTGCAGGTGGCCCTGTCTGACCCATCCCCGGGTCCCCAGCRTTGGCCAAGGTGACTCTCTGTGGCTGAGCCATCACAGCAGCGTTGACCCAGGTTGTTTTTACCAGCAGTGCCATCCCTGAGGATGATGCAGAGCCAGGAGCTGAGCCCCGAGAGGAAGAGGAGGACGAGGACTTTGCTGAGGCTGATGACCTGACCTACACCGATGACCTGCGTGATGAGAACTACCACCCATCCCTRGACAGGTGAGGGAGCCTGCAGATCACCTGGGAGCCACTCCATGGTGCCCGAGTGTGGCTGACACTGTCCCAGTCCAGACCAGTATTGCACTGGCAGGGTTTCAGGCCATGTGCTTGCCCTGCTGCAGCTGCCCCGGGAAGAGCAGGGAAGAGGTGGGAACAGTATCCCTGCAGTGCTAAAATAAGGTGTTTCTGGGGTCAAAGGGCACAGAATTTTGGAGAGGTATTTTGTGTCTCACCTGTGGAGGGTCTTTGCCTCGTCCAGCCGTGTCACACCATGTCCAGCTGTGTCCAACTTATGTCCTGCCAAGTCCTTCCATGACCAACCCATGTCTAGCCATGTCCAATTCACTCATTTCCCATCACATCCAACCCTTATCTCACCCCATCAACCACCCAGCCCCCGTCACGCAGCCCCTGTCTGTGCCCTTGACAGTGACTCGGAGCCACAGCCACGCCAGGGCCAGCCCAAGGCCCACAAGAAGCCAATCAAGGAGGAGCAGCCCCTGCTTGAGCCACCCCTGCCCAGCTCTGGCCCCTTGGAGGAGAAGAGTGCCTGGGTCAGGTGAGCCATGGTGGCCACAGCAGTGAGGGGATGAGGGGATGGGGGTCAGAGTCATCACCTTGGGAGTGTCCAGTGCTTGTGTGTCCCCAGGGGGTGGCTCAGCCCTCCCTGTGACACTGCTGACTGCAGGGCAGAGCCGTGTTTCTTGGTCCTGTTGGGTGCTGGATGAGCAAACTGGGGGTCTGGCTCATCAATGTGGCTGCAGGGCCTTGATGAGCCTCGTGTCACCCACCTCTGTCCCTCAGGGGGCCAGCCCAGGGTGGCCAGGGAGCGAGGAGAGGCAGCGGGGGCTGAGGCTGCCCTGGAGGGGGACAAAGACCCCATGAACCAGTCCCATGGTGGGCACTGAAGCCTCCACCAGACTTGAAAAAYCCACCGTTAAAAAAAAACCTCATAAATCCAAATCCATCGATCTCCTGCACCAATGGATCCGTGGCTTCTCCAGCAGCTTTGGGGCTCATGGTCAGGTTCCCAGCTCTCCTTCCCAGGCACACAAAATTCAGTGTTTTGTGCTAAAAAAAAAGCTCAAACCAGCCCTCAGGGCTTCACACAAGTGTTAAAGGGATGCTGGGTTTGGTCCGTGCATGGCCTCAGGTCCAACACACCCAGACAACTCACCTGGATGGATTTTCTCACACTTCTGGTACCATAAGGGGGTAAAAGCCCCCCCCTTTTCCCTGGAATCAGCCATAACTCCTCCATCTGTCCCCGGAGAGATGGCTCAGCACCAGTCCCACCCCAAACCTTTCCCCAGGTGAGTGTTGTGCTGCTCCCTTACAGCTTTGATTGCTCCCTCTGAGCAGCTCCTTTGGGATGCTGAATGCCCTGCCCTCTCCCAGCAGCTCTGGAACCACCCCAGATGCAGCTGGAAGAGGGACCTCCCTTCCTGGAGACSCCATCCCAGTGAAGGTAAGGCTGGAATTTGCTCTTCCCCCTCTCCCTGCTATCACTGAGCAAGCAGGTCCCAGGCTCCCGAATGCTGTGTGAGAGTAGAAGAGTCTGCATTCAATCTGGGTCATTCTATTTGGGGCCAAAAGTGAATTAAACGTGGGGATTTTCTYGGGGTTCTGCCTGATTTCCATCCCAAATTCCATGGTCTAGTCCTCCAAATATATCCAAAGTTACACCTGCAGGCTTTTGGCTTTTCTGAGGCACCAGTGGGGGCTCGTAGCTCTCCACCCCCTCCCCAAAGCCAAGCCTAAGCTTCAGGTCAGCCTTTTTAAGGCTGAGTTGGGTGACACAGATCATATTTTTAACATTTTGGTTCATTCCCCCCGCCCTCTTTTGTCACAGCAAGTGGAAAATGAGAGAGAAAATCCTGGCTTATGAGCAAAGCAAGACCTTCCAGACATCAGGGGGTTCCTCCTCTTCTCCATTTCCCAGGTAAAGCCACCCTGAGCTGATAAAACCTGTTTTCAGGAGATTTGGGACAGGCCCCAGGCTGAATCCATGCTTGAGCATTGCCATTTCTCACCATCCCATTATTTCTCCTCCCCAAATCCCACTTTAATCCACTTCTAATGCATTTTTTTTTCCTTAATTCCAGGGCACCAGCCAGGAATAGTTGCTGTTTCCAGGGAGCCATGGATGAATTATAGATCAAGCCAGGCTGGGAGCCAATTCCAGTGTCCTGGGACGCGTCCAAACCATGTGAAAAGGGTTTTGTAACGAGCAATAAAGAATTTACTCCTACTTTAATGCCTGAAGGATGTGTTTGTTCCAGTGAGCCCTGCTCCCCTGGGGCAGAAATGGCCCTGAGGATGATTTAGTGTGGGATTTCCTCGGGAATCTCAGCTCTGGGCTTGGGGACAGCCAKGGGACACCAGGGCCTGGCTCAAAATGGCTCTCTCCTGTTGCAGTTGCCAGCAGCAACCCCAGGCAAGTGACAAGGACGTGGCTCAGATCGGCCCCAAGAGGATCAGGTAGGTGGCACAGGGGAGGGAAGGGACCAGGGAGCTCCCAGGCATTCCCAGGGAAGGGAGGAGGAGCTCAGCTCTTCCCTGGGGAATGGGCAGGAGGATCTGAGAGGGTTTCTTTTGCTTCACTTCAGATTTTATTCGTGGGGGGGAAAAAAGGGAAGGTGGGTGAGGAGGAAGGAGCAGGGGGCAGATCCATGTTCCAGAGCTTTTCCAACCCTCCTCCTCCTCAACTCTGATTTTTCCCATGTTTTCTCTGTCAGGAAGGCRGCAAAGCGCGAGATCCTCCTGTGTGACTTCGAAGGCTGCGGCAAAATCTTCTCCAACCGCCAGTACCTGAACGTGAGCACCTGGACACAGCAAGTGCTTCCTGGGGAAGCCTGGGTGAGGAGTCCTGGAGCTGGAACTGGGACCTGATGGGTTTTTTCCCCCCGAGCAGCACCACCAGAAGTACCAGCACGTGCACCAGAAAACCTTCACCTGCTCTGAGCCCACCTGCGGGAAATCCTTCAACTTCAAGAAGCACCTGAAGGAGCACGAGAAGCTGCACAGCGGTGAGTGGGGCATTTCCAGGGGGGGTCACACCTCCTGCCGTGTGGGTTGCACCTCCCTGGACGTGCTCCTGTAGGAGCTACAACTGCCCCGTGTGGATCCCACCTGCTCCTGTGCCCCCTTCCCCACTGGGCCACGGCCACCCATTCCCAAATTCCCATCCCTGTTGCCATTTGCTCCCTGAATCTCTGCCTTACAATGATAATATATATAAACCCCATTTATAAATCCCATGGGATAGATATATCTATTATATATATATCATATATAATATATATTATGTATATATAAACCCTTATCATCTCCATTCCCACACTGCGAACTCTCCCTGCTCCCAAAGCTCATCCGAAGGGCCCTGAGGATTTTTTTCCAGGCTGGACCAGCCTGATGCCTTTTTCCTTTTGCCCCCAGACAAGAGGGATTACATCTGTGAGTTCTGTGCGCGCTCCTTCCGCACCAGCAGCAATCTGATCATCCACCGACGCATCCACACCGGGGAGAAGCCACTCCAGTAAGTCCCAGTCCCATTCCCGACCCCCCCCCAGTAAGACCCAGTCCCATCTCTGCAGCTCTGCTCAGCCTCACAGCCTCTTCCCACCCTTTTCAACCCAAAATCAGCTCCTCAGCATCCAGCCAAAAGCCCGGCTGGGGTTCCTCCTGAGGTTTCTGCCCCTGGAGCTGGCTGTGCTCCAGGCTCAGCTCCAGGGCAGTTTAAGTAGGCTCAGGTTAATGAGCTGGGACAGAACCCAGGACTCCTGTCCAACACATTCACACCAGGAAAGCTCTGGAGGTTAACCCACTGCACATCCCAGCATGGCAGGGCCAGTTCTGCCCATGCCTCATCCCTGGGGTGTTTTCCCCCCTGTCCAGGTGTGAGATCTGTGGGTGTTTTCCCCCCTGTCCAGGTGTGAGATCTGTGGGTGTTTTCCCCCCTGTCCAGGTGTGAGATCTGCGGCTTCACCTGCCGCCAGAAAGCCTCCCTCAACTGGCACATGAGGAAACACGACGCAGACTCCTCCTACCAGTTCCCGTGTGACCTCTGCGGGAAGAGATTCGAGAAGAGGGACAATGTCACCGCCCACAAGAGCAAGAGCCACCCCGGGGGGCTCGGGGGGCCCCTCCAGCCGCAGCCGGAGCCCCCCGGGCCCGGGGAGCCTCTGGGGCTGCTGGGGCACGTCCTGGGGCCGGGGGGGGATGTGGGGCAGGGTCCAGGCAAGCCCCAAGGCCAGGGGATGGGTCAGGGTGGGTCCTAAAGGSACACTTTGGGGACTGGAGCAGAACCTGCAGCAGCTCCAGGTGCCAAAAATACGTGGGAGAGGCAAAACTGGGGAGAATCCCGGTTTTTCTGCCACTCCTGATGGGGAAATCCCAGTCTTTCAGCCAAATCCCAAATGAAACCCCAAGTTTTTAGCCAAATCCCTGGGGCAAATCCCAGTTTTTCTGCCAAATCCTAGCTTCCCTCGAGCCCAGCAGTATTGCCACAGGTGGATCCTTAATAAAGACTTATTTTGGGTAAAACTGGGATTTGGTCCCGGACTTTTATGGGAAAAAAAAGAGAAGTGAGGTTTGGGCAGGGGAAAAGAGATTGGAGGTGGGGACACCAAATGCCCAGGGATTTGGGACCCAAAACTGGGATGGGAGGCAGTGGTGCTGTGCCTCCAAACTGGAGCTTCCAGTGCTTCAAACTTCTCCTTTAAACTTTATTGCATTTTTATTTAAAACTYGGATTTAAACCCAAATTGGAACTTACAGACACCTGGAAGCTCCAAGCTGGGATCATTTAGTAAATCCCAAGTGCCACCAAAACCCCTCAGTGCTCTACCCCGAGAGGCTGGCGACAAGGACATGTCTCTGCACCTCCCACCAGCAAAAACCCCCAAAACAACAGGTTTTAGGGTTTTTTTTTTATTTTTTGCACAGCAACTTTTATTTCCCCACTAACAGTGACAGGGCAAAGGACACGAACAGCAGCAGAGGGGAGGGCACAAGGGGAGCRGGCAAGAGCAAGGTCACACCTGGAACACAGAGCCCCCCCTCAGCCTGGGTTTGGGGTGACCCCAAAKATCCACATCCCCTTCCTGGGATCCCAGTGCTCCAGGGATTATGGGGGAGTGAGGGGGAGATGAGGAGGGAAATGGGGAGGACAATGGAGGGAGTGGGGAGAGAAATGGGGGGCAATAGAGGAGATTGGGGAGGGGGTCACTCAGCAACAGCAGGATTGGCCCTTTCCCCAGGGGAAAATGGGATGGGATGGGAATGGGATGGGTAAAAATGACTTTGCAAAGCAAGGGTGTCCAAACTGGGGTGGGGAGGGGGATGACACTCCTCTCCACACAGCATTTTAGGGAGGAGGGGAGGACACAAAGCTTTGGCTACTATTCGAAGTAGGATGGGATCAGCCTCTCCCTGTTCCATGGGGCTCCAACTCCAAAGGAAAAAAAAAATCACAAAATGAACTGCAGGGGTGTTCAACCAGCAACAGGGGAGGGGGTGCCCAAGCAGCAACTCCCTCACCAACCAACCAACGCCCCCTGAGGAAGATTTTGAGGGTAAAAAGACTCTAAACTTTGAACTGCAACAGGGGGAAAAAAAAAAAAAATCCCCCCTGAATTTGGGCAGGATTTGGGGCATTTTATTCGGGAAGCAAAGGAAAACCTAAGGATGGCAGGGGCAGAGGGGGAACACCACCAGTGAGCCAGGGGCGGGCTCAGTTGCACAGGGACAGCGAGGAGCCCACGTAGAAGAGCCAGAAAAAGGGGAAGATCCTCTCGGAGAAGGCGGCGGTGAAGGTGAAGATGGGGGCCATGTTGTCGGCGTTGTAGAACGCCACCCACCCGCCCTCGTAGTCCAGGTACACCCCGATCTTGCGCGGCCGCTCGCACAGCGACAGCGGCGTCTCGGGCGAGGTGAAGGCCTGGTACTGATCCCAATTCTTGCCCTTCCAGTTGAGCCCCACCGCCCAGATGCCCTCCTCGGGCGCGAAGTCGACCTTCTCCTTGCGGCGCACGGACTCGCGGGCGGCGCCCAGCACCCAGCTTTCCCCGTCCCCCACCTCCACCTCCCAGTAGTGGCGGCCGGCGCAGAAGCCCTCGGAGGCCAGGACGCAGAAGGCGTAGTCGAAACGCTTGGGGTGGGCGGGCAGCTCCTGCGGGGCCCCGCGCAGCCGCACGCTGCGCTTGTCCTCCGACAGCACCAGGTACGGGTTGGCCGTGTCGGGGTCCAGGGACAGCTCGCCTGGGGGAGAGCAGGGGAGGGGTTAGCTGGGGGTGGCAGCCTTGAGGCTGGGTGCCAGATCCACTGGGGACAGCACAGGTGAGTCACCTGTGGGGTTGGCAGGCTTGAGTCTGTGCCCGAAATCCACTGGGGACAGCACAGGTGAGTGATCCGTGGGACTAAACCACAGTCTGTGCCCCAAAGTCACTGGGGACAGCACAGGTGAGATCCGTGGGACTCAGCCATGGTTTGTGCCCCAAATCCACTGGGGACAGCACAGGTGAGATCCGTGGGACTCAGCCATGGTTTGTGCCCCAAATCCACTGGGGACAGTACAGGTGAGTCACCTGTAGGATTGAGCCATGGTTTGTGTCCCAAACCCACCTGTGGGTTTGTTGTCCCACCTGTGAGCAGACCAACCCTTGGTTTGTGTCCCAGACTCTTTGGGGACAACACAGGTGAGTCACCTGTGGGACCACTCCACCACCTGTCAGGGGACTGACCCCATCCTCTTTGTCCCCAGTCCAACGGGGACAACACAGGTGAGTCACCTCTGGGATCACCATCCCACCTGTGTGGGGATGATCCATTGTCTCTGTCCCAAAACAGAGGGAAGGACCCAGGTGAGCCCACACAGAACCCAAGCCCAGCAATTCCAACCTCTGCCCTTGGAAAAGGGAGCTCAGAACCCCCATAACCCCCAGTCCCAGCAAATTCCCACATCATCTCTTGGAAAAGGGAAGTCACAGCCCCAAATCCCAGCCAATTCCATGGAAAAGGGAGGCTGTATCCCAATCCCCATGGCCTCACCTGTGTCGTTCTCCAGCTCGAAGCGCAGGTTTTCTGTGGGAAGACAAGGAAAGAACTGAGCCCTTGGAGCCCCCAGAACTGCCCAAGCCACGGCAATGATCCCTGCACTCCCACACTCAAATCCCAGGGAAATCACCTCTTTCCCACCTTTTCCCTGGGATGAGCCAATGCTCAAACAACCCAGAGCCCTCCCAACCAGCCCAGGGGGGGAACAGGAGCCCAGCTCCATCCCAGCCCTGATTTTGGTGGACTTTCATGTGGGATCCTGGTCCAGAAAGGCTTTTGTCAGGCTCACCCTTGAATTCCAGCAGCACTTCCTTGAGCACTGCACTCTTCTGGGAAAAGCTCTTCAGCTTCTTCTCCAGCTCAGAGAAGCCAGGCTCGGGCTTGAGGAACAGCCAGCTCTCCAAGCTGTGGAAACATGGGAGTCAGGGAATTCCCAAAATCAGGGAATTCCCCCTGGGAAGGGTTGAAATACCAGCTGCACCCGCAGCCAGAGCCTCCCAGTTCACCCAGGTCACTCACCTGCTGCCAGCTGGGACGACACCCTGGAAAGGGAAGAAAACCAAGGATTTTGTTAGGATCAACATCTCTCCTACCTCAGAGATCTCCAAATCCTCCCCAAAAACTGGGAGGATCCCATGAAGGGCCTTTTGTCCCCATAAAGATATTTTTGTTTCCATAAATGGCATTTCTCACCCCATTAATAGAGTTTTTTTTCCCCCAATAAATGGAAACATTTTGACCCATAAAYGGAAATTCTTGCCCACATAAATGGAACCTTTTTCACCCCAAAAMCAGGACTTTTTTTGTCCCCATCAATTCTCCCTACAATCTGGGTATTTTTTTTTGCCCAGCACAAGGCATTCCTTGCAGGAATTGTTTCCCACGGAGGCGCACAGCCCTGCCCCACCTCTCCAGGTGTGCTCCCTGTCCCGCTGTCCCCGCCCTGCTCTGCCAGGAGCTTGTCCAGCTGGGCGATGTCCTCGGCCAGCCGCGCCACGCTCTCGTCCCGGCGGCGCCCGATGTCCCTCTCCAGCTCCTCCAGCCTCGCCAGCAGCAGCTGCTCCTTCTCCTCCAGGAACGCCCGCAGCTCCTTGCACTCGGCCACGATCTTCTGCCTCTCCACCTCCGTCTGCTTCTGCAGCCCCACGGGAGAGATCCCCGTGAGGGCAGAGCCCTGCAGCTCAGGGAGGAGCTCTGGGGGCTGGGATTGCCACAGGGAGGGTTCCTGTGCTCCCCTGTGGAATTGTGGGTTCCCCATGGAAGGGGAGTCCCTGGGAGAGAATTCCCAGCGCCAGGGGATCCCCAGGTGAGACTGGGCCCTCCTGGAGCACTCACCAGCAGCTCCTCACTCTGCCGCTCCCGCTCGGCCTTGGCCTCCTCGCGCCCCTTCCTCAGGGAGCTCAGGTGCTCCTGGGGCACCTCCTGGAAGCAGAACAACGACATCCCTTGGGAAWTTTCTCCCGTGGGAGAATCGGGAGGGAAGGGCTGCTGCAGCTAAAATGGCCAAATCTGCCCCGTCTGAGAGCTGGAAGCAGCAGCTGCCCTGCTGCCCTCAACCCTGACCTCAGGCTATGCCAAAAGCACCAAAATTCGCCCCAACCAGTCCAAAACTGGAAAAAAAAAAACAAACCAGAAGGAGTAAATTTAATTTTATCTGCCTGTGAGGAAACAAACACCCAGGTCCCATGCCCAGGATGACCTCCCACATTCCCCCTCCTCAAGGCGCCCTAAAATTGGGGTGGACCCCCCACCCCAGGGGAGGAACTGCTGYCTCCAAACTGYTCATTAAATTAATAAATAAWTATTAATTAAACTCATCTTTATTTGAGTAGTTTGACCTTCATGGAGGRCAGAAATACCCTGCAAACAGCATCTGGCCTCGGAGCAAATAAACACACTTATTTTATAACTAAAACCCAAAATACAAGGATTTTGGCTGTTAAGAGCCAGAAGTTGCTGCCTTTGGAATCTATCCACGAGATTAAAGCAAGTATCAGGGGAAAAAAAGGAGATGGGAGGAGCTCAGCAACAACCAATTACTAAACACACATAAAAGTGGGTTAACGAGGGGGAAAAAGTCCCAGGGGACCAACAACCTGGATCTGCCAAAGGACGTTTGTGCCCTGAAAGAAAAAAAGGCAAAATCCCAGATTTGGGGCGGGGGAACAGCCCCAGCGYCCCCGGAAGAGGAACCACGGCAGTTCCGGGACAAAACCCCCCTCTAAAAGCATTGAATAACCACAATAATTAATGCGCGGTGGTTAATGATCCCACAATCCCCTTTCCCCTGATCCCTCGGGATCGCGCTGGTGCCACCCTCCTCCTCCTCCCGCCGCCMCTGCGCAGCGACATCGRCTCCGTCCGGCATCTTGGATCGGACCGGGCCGGGAATAGCGGGGCCTGCCCTCCTCCATCCAGCCCTSGGCTCTTTAATTCCTAATTAATCCCCGCCGTGATCACGACACGGCCCGYACCGAGGCACGGGGGAGCCGCAGCGCGGCCGGGGGGGCCCCGTTTTGGCTCTGCGTCACTGCCCGGGAGGGGACAGGCGGCTCCTGGGGGAGTCCTGCGCCACTTCCAGGGGGGATAAAAAACGATAAAAAACCCCTCTGCCGACCCCGGCCCCAGCTCGGTCCTGCGCCACTTCCAGGGGGATAAAAAACCCCTCTGCCGGCCCCGTTCCCAGCTCGGTCCTGCCCCGCCAAGGGGGAGCGGCGCATTTCGGGGGGCTGGGGGCATTCCGCACCATCGCACCCCGCACTGAGGGGCTGCCCCTCATCCCAGTACCCTCCCAGTTCGGACCGGGAACACCCCGCGCTTACTGCACCCTGCCCCGGGGTGATTTTTGGGGTGGTTCAAGTCCTTCTGCGCCCCTGGGGGCAGCGCCCGGTTGGGATGGGGATCCCCCAGCCTGAAAGGGCCCCTGCTGGTCCCCACACGTGTGGTGGGGACTGGGGGCTCATTTCTGTACTCYCCTGTGGAACTGGGGGTTCCCTCTGCACCCCAAAAGGCGCTTCCCCCATGCAGGGGGAGTCTCTCTCTGGTGCACCCACATCCCCCTGGGCACCCCAATTAGGGGCGGGGGTGTTTGCAGTCCCCTTCCCGCTCACTGCATCCCCCATTTCTTGGGGGCGGGGGGGTCCTGCACCCCAAAAAAGACACAAGAGGGAGCAAGGGCTTCGCTGCCCCCCGACACCCCGGTTCGCAGCGCTCTCCCTCTCCGGGCACGGGGTCCCGATGTTTCCCCCCGGGGAGGGGAGCCCTCCCTCCCAGCCGGGCGGGGGGGGATGCCGGCACTGACCTCGGCGGCGTGTGCCGCCTCCTCGGCGGGCAGCACGGTGTGGGCGCGGTGCTCGCGGGACAGGTGGCACACGACGCACACGGCGCGCCGGTCCTGCACGCAGTACAGCC